>JAYMTG010000006.1:0-119371 GCA_036897565.1 Pelargonium exstipulatum | reverse complement strand
TCCTAGGAAAGACATCAACTCTAATTAGAAGAATTGGAGGAAAAAAGGAGGCTCTCATAAGACTCCGGAGGCTATGAATATATAGAGAAGCTGCAGAGTCAAAACATAACTCTTGGGAAACTGAGGGTTAAGAGTAAGAGACAAGCTATGATACAGGATAAGAAAAACGGGTATGAGTAAGAAAGTTAGGTCTGAACGAAGTGAGGTAAGAAACATTTTGAATGGCTTATATAGAAGATTTCACTTTCATTACAAAAAACTTGAAAGGATCCTACTGTAAAAGAAGAACACTTTTTCAGGGTGTATAGCTCCGCTGGTAGAACATTGAGCTTTTAAGCTATCAACTATAGGTTCAAGTGCAGTCTTGGCTAATGAAAGCATTCTTAAAGTTTGTTTACTCATTTGAAGGTTGGGGAGTTATATAAGATATATACAGCAAAGTCTAAGAGAGGATTTTGTAGAAGTATTACGAATACCATATGGGCACGCTTCATCAGTTATTTATAATTATAATCAGGGAGCTCTCGGTCAGCAAGTGGGTATCATTTAAGGTACCCCTATATAGCGGAGTAAGGGGTTGCCCTTGTCTTCAGTCTAGGCCTACTGAAATTCACTCTTTTCTCACAAGAATGCCAAAGTTCTTATCTAGAATCTAGAATCTCATTTATTACTAAGTCAGCTGTCTTTTATTTGAAGGTGTTTGTACATTTCACTCAATTTACGTTGGATTGATTATATTTACAATTATAGACCTCCTAAGACCTTACCCTAAACCTAAAGTTCTTACTCTTATTCGGGGTCTACTCCTATATATTTAGAGAGTTCTTACGGACTAGACTCTTAATGAGTAAAGGTTGCCTTTCTTTGCTACTGATACAGCAAGGGACAGATGAGAAAGCACTAACCAAATACAGGTACCTGTAAAAGCCTGCCTGTTAATGAAAACTTATAGTTTAGATTAACACTGACTTTGCTAGAGATACACTTACAGGGAAAGTAGTAAACAGGAAAGTCAATCTTTAAGACTCCTCTTGCTCTGTGTAGCTTATCGTTAGGGAGGGGAGTACTTTAAAGAATAATGAATAAATCTCTCGACTAAACCTTCTCAGTTTAGGAAGTGAATGCCCATAGAGTACTTAATAGAACATACCTACATACATAATAACCAACTTCCGATTCATAATTCTTAAAACCTGGAACTGCTTTCACAACTGAATTCAAATAGCTTTCCTCAGAGCTAGAAGAATCAGAGCTAGCAAACTTCCTTCATAATCCGTATGTACCGTATCTATCTATATGCTTTTTATAACTTACTAAATAAAGGACTTCCTATTGCAGGGACTTCTTGGAGAGTGAAACCCTTAAACATCTCGCATCTCGGCTAGAAAACTGACTTCAACTTTACAGAAAAACACAGACTAGGAAAGACTCTGATACCCATTTCTCCAAGTAAACTTCTTTTTATTAATAAGAGAGGCCCTAAGAAGTATCCAAGTGAAAGAAAAAAGAAACCCTTATTTACTGCTGATGAATGAATCCTAATGAGTAAGAAATACTCTAACTTTTGTTAAACGTTAATAGGGGAAACCCCTTATTCTCATAAACGTCTAGATATTGCCTTCTATAATAGAGGAATTTTATAACATATCTCTCTTTGGTCGGAGTCTTTTTAAATTAATTAGACTCTTTCGTCAGTAATAAAATGACTTTACTTCTACATCGTGCCCGGTACTTCTCGATTTCTTTCGCTCTATTAAGCGAGCCATCAAGTTAGAATTTTATTGATAATGACTATATATAACTTAATTTATTAAAATACTATTTCTTTCTATACCTTTTTTTCTAATGTATTCAATGGATATGTAATTCAAAAATGAAAAAGGGAATTCCCCTTATTGGACAGGTTATACGTTCTTGTCATATTTCCGATGTATTATATGACTTGGGACTTTATTATAGGGGTTTTTAGTAACTGATAATCTTTTACCTTCATTTAATCTGGATTGAATAACTAAATCGGTATGCCATAGTTATTTACTAAATAAAGTAAACTTTTTCATTTAATAGGTGTATCTTTTCAACGCATCAATATAACGAGGGCTTATTTTGTATCGAATAACAGCTTTTATATAGATGATCCTTCTCTGAGCTGTAGTTAGCTATATCTAGCGGGCTTCTATTAGACAGCTTGGGTCTCGGTAAATATAGCTAGTAAAATAGTGGAAATCCCATTTCATAGAAAAAGAGAATATATAGAATAAGAAGTTTTTAAGCACATTATATTTGGTTTGGCTTTCTATAAAAAGTAAAGATTATATAAAAAAAGTGTATCTAAAACCAATCAAACTAAGCCTTTTGATTACGCGTTTGAGCTAGGCATTGTAATTCGGATTCCTTTTTGTTTCTTCTAAATTAGGTTTTGTTACATAATTTTAGAGGCTTTTATCAAAATCTTATCTATTCTCGGTAACCGACTAAGTTAAGAGGGGAATCTCCTATAGTCAAGTCATTGTCTCTAAACAAAATTACACAATTAAGCCATAATTTGTAAAAAAAAAAGAAATCTTTTCTAGATCTACTCAAGGGTAAAATGAAGGTTGGATTTACTGATAATTTCCTCTAACCCGTTAGAATTAAAGAAGTGTCTTGGCGTGCTGAACTCAAGTTGGTATAGCACCAGCTTTTCATTTAACGTACGTAGGTTCAAAGCGTCCCATAGGAGTATATTTGTGAACCCTTCTTTATAAACATTATAAGAAGAAAGTCCATGAGTCAAAGGTAAGCCATACAATTCATTCTGATTCTAAGCTCCGACACCCAAGAAGTCCAAAAGCATATTAACCCTAATATTTCACTACTTTGTAATGTACGAGCTTTAAAAGTTTCTCCATTACTCAAGTTATAAGGTACTAATAGCCGCTACGAGGAAAACTGACCTTGAATTGAGTTAGAATTCCTGGGCTACTTATTCTTAAAATAGTTCTTAGATTCCTGGATTCTAAGATAGAAAAACTGGTACCTAAAACCCTGTTATAAACCATTTATGGCCCCTTTTCCCTTGCTTTAGGATTCGGTGGATCTTGTTTAAAAGTCCAAGTCCGGTGCTTTGAATCTTGAATAATTGAAATACTGGTTACTCTCGTTTATAAAGGGGGCGCTCTTTTAGTGTAAGGACTCAAAAGCAAATGTAATATCTATAATTAAGTACTAATTTCTTTATTTCCTAAGCAGAAAAGACCCCGTGTGTAGTCATAAAAACACGTAAAGTAACAGTTTCCTAAATAAGTTTAATAAAAACAGAACTTATAAGAAATCTAGCGCAGCAAAAGGGTGAAAATGCACTACAAAAACACCTTAAGAAACCTATAAACTTGTGTTTTTCACAAATCATAGTTCTAGTTCTAAATAGTAACCTAGGTGGGTACTATTTGGTTTAATATATATTCCTAGTTTCTTTAGTATTTCCGTAAAATTATTTAAAATATATCTAGTTTTGGAGAAAAGTTAAGGAGTTATTTTTGTGTTTCCTTGTTTTTCTAGGTTACCCATTTCAGGTAGTAAAGTCTAGGGAAGAGAGTCTTTTTTACTCAAGCTATTCGTTTTGAATAAACTAATGTTCAAGTTTTTCCTGTTGGTGTTGTCATAGTGTATGGATGTATGGGTGTACTAACTCAAAAGACTCCTTACATCTCCCTGCCTTTGCTACAGTCAGGTAAAAAAATTCACTATGTACTTATAAGGCTTAACCCCTCTTTTAGCGATAAAACAAGGAAAAAGAGGAAGTTTTACCTTACTAAGAATAGAACAACGAAATCAGAGCAAAGTAAACGCACTATACTAAATCTTATAATGACCCGTTTAGTCTTTCCAGTTTTATATTTCTAGTTATTAAGAGGTATATAACAATAAGAGATAAGTATTAGTATCGTCCAAGAAAGATCTTTAGGTTAATGATTTCCAGTACAAAGTAATAAGGGTTTTAAGATTAAGATTATAGGTATTGCAGGAATGACAAAGAAAGGGCCCTGTTCTAAAGAAAGTTAGGTATAGCTGTTAAGAGGACTGGTAATATAGAGAAAAGAGAGGTTCTAAGAAAGGTAAAGCTCGTAGGTGTTAAGTCCAGGTAGTAGGCATAAGAAGAGACAGGCTGTGGAATAAGGATACGAAACAAAGTAAGCAGTTGGTTAAGAAGATGGGTATGAGGAAAGAAGCTATCAATAGTGACTAGGGGTATAGAAATCTGGTAGTATAGCTAAGAAGAAAATACTGGTACAGAGTCTAGCTACAAAGACAAAAAGAAGTATAGCTCTAAGGAAAGGTATAGGTATATCAAATGAAAGAGATACAGAAAGCAGGTATTCCAGGTATTATAAACAAGAGAATAGAGGTATGATATAGGTACAGGTTCAAAGTAAGAAGGAGTTTAATAGAAGAACTTAATACAATCTATTATCTATTACATACCTATTAATTACCCATACAGGCTGCAATTGGATTACTAATACTAAACTTCGTAATACGAGTGATTCTATAAAATAAACAAACTTACATGATTTTTTTGGCTAGCTTTTTATCTGGTATCAAAAAGGACAGAAAGTCTCACTTTGAAAATGACAGCATCAAGCGGAAGTCAGTTGGTTTACGTTTCCCTTTATCTGGTTGTAGTGTTATAACTATAATAAAACAGGGAATATATCCCGTAAACGTATACAGTATAGCTTAGTTGCCTTTGTCTCTTTTCGGTTTCATTCGTTTGTTACTTAGTCTAACCCCAATCAATTTAGTATAAATAGTTAACCAAGATTTCCTTGAAATGATAGGTGATTCCTACCTATACTTTCAAATTCTAAACTGCAGGTTACGATTGAGGCCCTTAATCTACGAAATTTCATAGGTTTTTAGTTGACTACCTCAGCACGGGGGATCTAACACTTTTAGTAGATTTCTTTTTGTTGGCTTTCTCGTGAATGCAAGGTTCAATTCCTGTGAATAGTCCTAAATCCTGACTATTCTTGTCTATTTCGAGGTCAAACGCTGGGAAATTCCTTTGTAGGAGTCAACCCCGGTATGTAATAAGGTGCCCACTAGTCTTGAAGTAAAACTAGCAAAGGTTTCCTACATGTTATTTGTGTGCATTTAGGGGCTTTTGAAAATAAAGAGAGATAGATTTATTATTCTTAGCAGGGTTGTCGGACTTTGAACTCATGTACTGGCGCAGTTACTTATACTTGGATTTTTTTCCTATTCATTAAGTCATTAAGAAAATCCTTGAGTTTCTTTATATTCCAAAGTTCTTTTATCTGGGACAGTATTTACCGACAGTTTAAACCAGGCAATGCGTTGATACATTTTAGGGTTTTAGAGTCCATATTTACTATACAGTTCAAAATCCTTGTACTAGTTACAGAGGCAGTAAGATCCCTCTTTTCTTTAGGGCTTTTCTCTTGTAAAACCTGTTGAAATTCTACCCACTCAAAAGCACGAGGAACCCCTTTCTAATAAATATACTTTTACTAAGAATCAATTTCTATACATATTTGAGTTTCTAGAACTCCGATGCTTGTTTACACAGAACTCTAAAATCCGTATCAACTCAAACATAAAAGAACTCGAACCCTGTACCGAGGGGGGGCTTTTACAACGTAAAAAAGTAGTAGTATTAGAGTTCTTCTCTTAAAGGGAGAAATGAGCCTTAATAATTAACAAAGTGGATACTTTTTTAATTGACACGTTGCTTTTTACGATACATGCCCCGGGCCCTGCTGATAGCTTGAGCGTGCAGTTCATTTTGACTAAACAAGTCTAACTTTAGTCTTCAACCCAAGCACAAAATTTGCTACTTCTGAAAGTTTAGTAAGATAAGTATAATGATAGTCAAAGTCATTTTGATTTCGTTTAGGCTACAGAGCCCTTAGCTATATCCAAAAGCAATACAACAAATTCATTATCGTCAGTTATTGACGTCCTTTAGATATATATTTTTTACTAGAACAAGAGAGTGCAGTATCTTTTAAAAAGAAGACTGTCGAAAGTAAAAAAGAAAGACCAAGACTTTTTTTTATCAATTTGGGCCCGTTAAGACTTGAATAAAAGAGTATGCTGGGCCTTTTACAAATGAATCCTTGATTCACCTTATTTCAGGGTGTATAGCTTAGTCGGTAGAACGAGGCTTTTTAACTAACCGGCCATAGGTTCAAGTGTTGGTATATCTAAGAGAATACTTTTTTTATAGTTCAACACTTCTCCTTTTTATAAAGTGAAGGTATTCAGTTTTTCAAAAGGTATTCTATAAAACACGGGCCCTATAAAAAGCATAAACTTACGGATATTTCATGGCTAGTAAAAGTTTATTACATTACACTTCTATCCTGAAATAGCAAGGACTAATAAAACTCACAACAGAGGGTATACAATAGCTAATATTAACGGGTACCCATAAAATGCGTAGAAAGTTGTCCTGTCTAACCCACCCTAACGAACCCAGTCGAAGCAATCCCTTTGTTACAAATAAAAGGGCCCTTCAAAAAAAATAAAATATGGGATGCTTATTAGGTTTTAAAGAATGACTAATAAGTGTACCTAGGGGGCAGCTCCTCTTATGAGAGAGCCTTAATTACTGCGTCTTCCCAATTTTTTTTATTGGTTAATAAACATAAAGTACACAATATATCTCACTTTAGTATTCCAAAATACTCGTAAAGTAATCCTCCTACTTACTTTTTCTTTTTCAATTTAAGATATATACAACATATAGTTGTAATTGGCTTTTCTTTCATATTCTTTCTTGGTTTTTAGTTATAGATATTTTAGGTAGCCGATTTCATAGATCAGAATTTTCCCAAAGATGCTTCATAATTGGACAGTCTGAAAGAAAGTAGCACAAATTCATTTCCGTTTAAAGAGATTCTTATTACACTAAGGAGATAAGCTCTATTACCAAACTGATTAGAATTTCCTAATGAACGATCGACCCCGCAGACGATAGGTATAACATGTTCAATCTAAGACTTTCAAAAGATAGTAAGATGAAAAGTACAAGAATACAATACACATTTAGTTATAACTAGTAAAAGATCGTGCAAGCTTTTTTGTGATAATGTTTCGAAAGCCGGGCAAAGGAAAGGGTAGTAGTGTCAGGGAAGTCCATATGTTAAGCTTTCTGATTCAGTACTAAATTGATTCATTTGTTGAGTCAGCGAAAGCCCCATTTTGAGTAGGTGTCTAGTGACTATAAGACCCATATTCAAACGAAACGGGGAGTATACAAGTAAGATTCTCATTAAGAAGACAGCAAATAATACATGATGTGGGAATCCTTATTTTATATGTATTAGGAGACGCTCCTTCTACACAAGCTTAAAGCATTTTCACCAAATCCTGAAGGTGATTTAAGTGTTTGGAGCTACTGCTTATACTTATTCTGCGAAGCCCGTATTCGTGCTTTTTCCAAACGGGACAAAGAGGAGAGGAAACTTCCATCTGATATATATATTTACCTTCTTAAATACAGCATACTTATACGAGAATTTATCTGAGTGTGCCTTTCCCGTTGGTAACAAAAGTATTCGACTCTAATAGTGATAACCCCTTTTCCAGCTGAACAAAAGCTCTAATCTCGGCACAATAAAAGGTATCGAAATATTTTTATCATGTCTTTGTCTGATTTGCACTTTCATTCTAAGTAAAAATGAGTCCAGCTTAAACAAAACACCCCTTAGCACCCTTTGAATACTAAAGGAGACTCTTGTTTTCTAAAAACTCGGGAATTTCTAATTAAGGAAGAGATTCAATAAAAGTCGTATTAACTAAAGTACTTCTATGAAACACTTTGAATCCGCGTCCGTTACATTAAGAAAGAAGCCTGTGCTATACCAAATTCAAGTAGACTACCCGCAGGCTGAGATACTTATTCATTTTAAGTAGAGGAGTGCAACTCTATTTTTGACTGATATCGAGGTTTTTCTTCATCTCATACGAGTTCTGTTTCATTTGCTTGTATAAATTGATTTGTTTCCTTAACCATAAGGAAGCACCCATCCTTTTAGTACTAAAAAAGAACTCCTTGTGTATGCTTTAAAGACTGACTGGATGGACCTTTTACTTTTTTAGGATTGGTCTGAATGTTTTGGTTGTACAGTATTAGAAAAAGTTTCATATAAAATTGAAATCCTTATTTCAGAGAGTCCTTCGAAAAAGGGCAGTAATAAATAGAAGGGATTTCGTATGTTTTCATAAGTTACTCATCATTAAGAACAACTAACGAAGGTCGAAGTAGGGGTAGGAAATATATAGCTCGGTTTTTTGAATCCACATTCTTAGGCCTAATAGATTTCCGCGGAGTAACCTAAGATTTTCTCTACATGTAACTTTTCTTAGCAAAACCCGGGGTACATAATACATAGCCCTTACTGGTATTCATTTTAGGTTCTTTCTAAGGGTATTACCAGTGCGTATTCATTTATTTAGTGAACCAGACTTCTACGTATTTGGTATTCTCGTTTAACTAACAATTACAGAGACCCTTTGTCCCTAATCCATAATGAGTTGTTACCTTTTTAGGACTGTTTGTCCTACTTTTGAGTCCCTATAGTACTGATTTAATTAATTGTATTCAACTTGGTAACAGTATTCTACTCTAGCGATAATTCCAATGTAAATTCGCAAAATGTACAAAGGGGCTATCCATTTTACTTAACTACCCTTATTCAGATTAAAAAATGAAATGATTTGCCAATTCCATTCTTACTTCCTTACTTAAATTGGATTTGAGACAGGTAGCTACACTAAGAGACAGAGTACATAATACATGAGTTCAAGTCGCGTATATACTCTACCAGTCCTGTTTATCAACAAGAGTCAAATCTAGTAGCTAGCTTATATATCTAGTCTTTCTGTCTTTACTAAAGCATTTCAGCTCTTGTTTATTGTGGTTAGAGTGCCGGTTCGTGAAATCTCAAGTCATTGGTTCAACTTAACGAAAAAGGAAAGTTTAGTATATTCCCCCAGCTATCGAATATCAGCAAACCCGAGCTTTGTAGTCTCTTTTACCTAACTCGCGGACAGGGTCATATACTAGCAATAGCAGTCACGGGCTCTCAGTCGAGTATAACTTACTATATGTGTTTACAACTTTATAAGAAAATAAGGGTCAAGGAACTTTTAATAACAAAATTATAGGACACAAATTCTCTGAGCAAAGAAGCCCCCTACTCTTCTAAACAGGGAATTGAGTGTTGAGATAATAGGAAGAACTTCAATCTACTTAATAATAAATGCTATAAAATTCTTTTACCAATTCAATTGGAAGCTACCGACCTTCTTGACTAGGACAGGAATTCTGACTTTAAAGCTAAAGACTCCTATATTAATGTACAATAAATGGTACCCCTCCCTTAATACAGGACTCCTTTTAGAAATATAAAATAAAATGACTCAAGTGTATTTATAGACCTAAGCAGCCTAATGATTCCATTGTTCTTTTATTTCACTTTTTCTTTTGAGTTAGGAATTACTACTCCAAAAACTCGGGCACAGAGTTTATATCTATTGGGATTTCGAGTGAAAAACTTCTTAATTATAAGACAAATGAGATCTAACTTAAAAATACGTATCTAGTATAAGAATACTTTTTGAAATTGTAAAGAAAAGCCACCAAGCAAGAAAAGAATACCGATTCCTAGAAAAGGAATTTCTTATGGTTTAATCTCTAATTCATTTATGGTTGACCATCTTTTTTCGTAAAAGCAAAAGAATCCCCGGGTTGCCTTGTTGACAAACTTATTACTATACCTATTTGGAGACTCAGAAATGTACTTATCAGGCTTCACTTTTATAGGATTCTTAAGTTCTTCTTTGAAAAATTCTATTCTTTTTCTAAAGTAACTCTCTTAGTCTGTACCTTTTAAGGAAATCTTATAAAGGTGCTCTTATATAGTATAACTTAGAATATTAGAATAAAAAAGGGTACCCTATTAAGGTAAGACATTTTAAATACAACATTATATAAAATCCTTTTTGTTTGTTTTTCGGGGGTTAATTTATTACTTTATATTATATGTGAAAAATGCACCTATAATTGTATAAAAATTACAAGCTAACAAGTAGATATACTGAGATTAAGGCTTTAAGTCTTATACTCAAAAGGAAGAAAAGAAAGTTTGCTAGTTTTGGTAATCATAAACATAAATCAGAAAAAATTTGATCCACTCGCTAAGCTAGAGGTAGGGTATTGTGAAACGATATCTTCATAGAATAGCGAATCGAAATAACCCGCATAAACATAAGGATAGATTTCGGAATAATAAACGCGTAAACCATTCACTTATAGAATAGAACATTTGTAAGAAATTTGCGTTTCCTTCAGGGGGTCGCTAAGGGGTGCATGAATTAGGAATTAGAAAATGACTAGAACAGAGGGCACGGATTCCTTGAAGGCTTTCGGCGCTCTTACTTGTATTGAATAGAATAAACATGTGGGACCCTTAGTTCATGGCGGTGCTTTAAACGGGAGTCTTTTGAGAAGAAAAGTGTTTTGATATATGTACATTAGAAGACTCTGGCTGTAGAGATTACTATGAATAGATTGAGGAACTCATAAAAGGTATGTTTCGGTAAAAGCCACTTCATTTTTATAATTATCTTAAACTTGTAATCTCGTTTTTGGATAGCACAAAGGGAAACTTTGCGATTTGAATTGAATTCTTGATTTTGGATCCAATTGACTTGCGTTGCGCTCTACTAGATAAATCCTTTAGAAAATAGAGAATCCTTACCGGGGTAGGGTTCTGGGGTTTTCAGAGGCGTGTATAACTTTTCGCAGATAAAGTAAAAAGACTTTGCTCTATATAAGTATAAGTGATTTCAATTCCCATACTGTTCCACAGCTCCAGATCTAGAGTAAATATAGGGAGGCACTTCCTTTTCTTTGTAAGGTAATCTTTTCTCATATAGGTTAGCTTAACTAAGCAGAAATGCTCTAAAAAGGGTTTCCTAAATTGGAATCTATTTCCCCAGAAAGCAGGTCCCAATCTCAGACTTATGCTACCCGCTTACTATATTACAAGTACCCTAGTTTATACCTTCCAAAGAATTTCTCAAAAAGGGAATCCCTTATTCAGAAAATAGAGCTGGAGTTTATTTCTTATTAAAAAAGTATCAACTCTTTCAGGTATTCTTAAACGGAGTCCGTTGGATTCCACTTTAGGTGTTTCCCTCTCTATGTTTCTTATTTAGAGTACTCAAATTGGAAATAAGGAGGATGCAGGTATGAGTCTTAAGAAAAGCGGGTCAAGCTGTATGTAAAGAAAGTCAGGAATAAGAAGATCGGTATTACAAGTAAGCAGTTGATGTAATTATAAGGTATCTTGTACTATCAATATACTGGATAGCATTTTCCTTCTTTCGTATTGAATTCCAGGACTCTATAAAGAAAGGGTGTATAGCTCAGCTGGCAGAGCATTGGACTGTTAACTAAACGGCTGCGGGTTCAAGACAGCTTGACCTTTAGAAAAACCTAAAATATGGATGATATCTGATCCGAAATTAGAAAGCCTGGATTATCCGGATACTTTCTTTATTTTATAGGATCGGTTTAGCATAAGGATCTATACAGGTTCGAACCCGACTTAGTCAAGCAGTTTAGAATCCTTTGCGTTTTTCTTTTTATGAGGTAGGCCTGGGAGCGAGTGCCAGCTATTACTATTAGAATTCTTAGGATTCCTGTTGCTAACCTTGTGTTTTAGATGGAAAGCAATGCTCGGTAAGATTCAAAATTCTAGAGAACCCTACAGTTATAAACTTTTTACATCCAGCAAATGTTTTATAGGATCCTAATATTCCCTTTCGTTTGAAAGAAAGGAACTGGCTCTAATATTTTACAGAATCAGAGTTGACTTTTTTATTACCCGGGTTTTGAAGAGTCCCTTCTGGACACAATTGCCTTAGAGCCGCAATGCGCTTTTGTTAAACACTCCCTTTATTCTAGTAGCAAGTAGCAAAATTCTCAATGTCTGATAAAGACTTTTTCATAACCAAATGAATAGGCATTGCCTGTTAGATATCAACAGTGTAAGCCAGCAGTACTAAGCAGCAGGTTCAAGCCCTATTTCAGTTAATAACTCTATGTGTTGTGTTGGAATTCGGAAAATTATAGCTAGTAGGATAGTTTCTATTTCGGAACTTAGGAACCCGACAGTATTGAATAATTTTAGTTCTTAAAAACTAATCAGAAATTCTTGGAATCCCGGGTCTAGACCAGAGCCACAAACTGTATAATGCCAATTCCAGGATATAAAAGAATAGGTTACATAATCTGGTAAAAGTAAGAAAGACATCTCCAAATTAGATCCTTATTTGTGATTATGTCATATCTCGTACATTAGCACATCAGTTTTTTATATTACTAAGAATACGGACTTACTATATAATCTCAAGGATCTTTCAGATACTCAGGTGCAAAGGGTTTTTGTACCAGGGCTAACTAAACCTTTTGGTTAAAAAAAAGGACGAATTTATATTGTTATTTCCCTGTACCTCTGGAATATCCCTTGAGAGTGCCGGAGTAAAAAGTAGGCTTTGCTACTAGATTTCCTCTCAAAAGATTCCTATCAGAATAACTCTCTTAAAAAGCCCTAGACCTTTTTGTTTTCGTATGAAAAGCTAACACTTTTTTGTATTTTAATCAAGGCCCAAATCAATTTTCCTGAGACTGCCCCTTCTAGATTTACAAGTTCTCGAGAACCCTATTCTAAGTCAAACTATAAGCAAGCTTGTCTTACACCCCAACACAAGATTATTCCAATTTTTTCTACTAGTAAAAAATACCACTTATTATAGAATAACTTATAGAATAACCCATCAATTATAGCAAAGAATATCTTGTTGTATACCACAGTAAAGCCTTAGGACAGCGCCCTCCTCATATAAGTTTTCCAAGGTTGCTCCAGCTCGTTTTGTAATAAGCCCCTATCTTTAAAAGGATCCCTTTCTGTTTTCAATTCAAGTTTATATACAACAGTTAATTAGATTAGAATTGTATTTGTCAATTGTAAATTATTCTTACAAGGTGAAAGCATCTCTTTTGATTTTTGCTTAGTCACTCTTACACTGACTTCCTTCAAATTGATTACCAAGTAGTAAGGGCCGACCCGAGCTATAAAAAGTGAACCAAATCTAGAAAATACGAGAATCTCTTGCTAAAGAATTAAAAAAAGGTACTTGTTTAAATACGTAAATAAGTACACAATGGTAGACCTATGATCCAAGTCAAATTCTATTACAGAAAGAAAAGCATTAGTGCTAGTTGAATTTGAACCCTTGCCCATCCTCCTTGTATAAACAAATCCACATTCAAAGTTTCTTGTTCAGTAACCTACAATACCTTATTCTTAATTCTTAACGAAAGACTTAAAGATTTCTGTCTAAGTTATTTCAAAACTATTTCTTCCTCTTCTCTTTGTTCAAAAGAACAACTAAGTATTTTTACCATAGTTCTATACTCTAGACCTTCCTTGGGTAGCTACAGAACTAGGCGAAGGAATTTTTATAGTAACAGATATCAAATACAAAAGAAGTGACTATGCAGGGACCGGATTAAGTATAAAATCGAGTTTCCAAGTGGGTTTGTTATAGGCTTTGTATTTACAGATACCCCGAAAAAAAAGGTGGTCCTCATATAGACAGTATTCTAATTCCTTGCATTTGCTTTTACATAAGGAGGTCCTTATTACAGTACAGGAAATCCGGTTTTTTAGCTTACATAGCTGGGGAGGATCCAAGTGTATGTAAGTCGAGCTGTTCTGTTTGGTAGGTTCTAAGAATTGAAAAAATGAATGGGTTGGCCGTGCTGGGAGTAAGAGCTCACTTCCTAGCAAATGACTAAGTCTTTGCATTTAATTGGGTCTTTCATTTAGAAACTGAAGTAGTCCTATAAATGAATAAAGTACAATTCATATTTTACAAGCATTTATTAATCTCATTTAGGTGAACCCGGTATCGCTGAATGAAAGCCGTTCCATATCAGGCAGCCGGAACTACGTCTTTTTAAAGATAAAGAAAAAGGTGTCATGAACTTTTCTCGTAGGTGAAATTTGAACAGGAAAAGGAATCCACTTCCAACACCGAGGGTTCGTAAAATGGAAGCTTGTCCTATATCAAATAACTAAAAATGCTTTTGTTGAGATTCCTACAAAGAGCCTCTATCCGCATAATTTTCATTCCTACAGCCTATAAACACTTCTTTAATATTGTTATTACTCGAACATAAAAGATGCATTATAGCTAGTAAATCTTAGTAATATATAAAACTGAAAGCATGGAGTAGGTAGGTTAAACAAAAAGCTTTTAGCTTGCGTTTCATAGGTTCAACTCGTATTCACTATAGTTCACTTTACAACAAGGAAAGCTACATTTCTGATGTACGAGTTTATAGAAAGGGGCTCAATCTCCCACATGGAACGTAGTCATATATAAATTACTTAAACTCTGATTACTGGTTTTACTAGTTGTTTCCTTAATAAAAAACTTTATCCCAGAGATAAAAGGGAGCACAAATAGACAATACAAAAGAGTTGCTTTTTTTAATAGAAGGCGCTTCCGGGGATAAAAAAAAGTATAATATAGATGAATTGCTTTACATAAGATAGCAATAATGGAGAAGTTCTCCCCAAAAAGTAAATAATATCTCTATCTTAATTAAGGGAACTCATACCCAAATGCTTGAGAATGAGTTCTAATACTCATATTCGAAGCACAATTCCATCCTAATAGAAGCTTTGGCCCCCTTACCATATTATATTCAAATACTCTAAAAATAAAGCTTGTTCCAATCCTGTTAAAATAGCGCTTAATGCAGTAAAAAACGGAACCCTTTAGACTCGGGAAGCCCCTTATATAAATATGAATGGAATCCTGTTATCCCTTGGAGACAATCAAACAATAAAGGAGTCATTCTTCGAAATCAACAACAGGTTTCCTTTTGAACTTCATTCACTTTCGTCGTATAAATTTGTTTAGCAAGTATAATTAAGGTATGCTTTATTTAGTCTAGTATTTAGATCATTTTTTTTACTTTATACCACCCCATAAAGATTAGGCTAGATAGAAACCCCTTATTTGATTTGTTATGTATTTACTTCAAAATTGACTGTACCCAGACTTCCTCGATAAGGCGTAATTTGAGTTATTTCATAAATACAGAATCTTGTCAAGACTTTGCCATACCTGGTTGCTTTCTTAGTTTCGCCGACTCATTATAGTCGCGGCAACTTCGCTAGCAGAATGGTTAACTCAGTTATCGAAGGATTCCAGATTATAAGAGACTAATCAAATTATGCACTAATTAAGGGGTTCGTTCGTGGGATACTTATCAAGGAGTTCATTTATAATCCTAGCTTTTACTTTGTTGATCGAGTAATTTACGGGCCTGCTTTGCTTACCTCTTTTAAAAGGTGCCTTACCCATCTTGAGTCTTTGCTAATATTAGATATATACAGCTGCTCTTAACTTGTACTTGCTTCTATAAAACTCTAATTAAGGGATTCAATTCAGTTCACTACTAGGCTGTGACAATAAGACACATTACAGCAAGAAGCATACTCCAGAATTTCAAGTCTACGGGACTCCCCATTTAATGATTAGCTTTTTGTGCAGTAAGTAAGTGGCACAGTATGCAGTACATAATAGGATTCCCTTTTGTATCTAACAGGCCCAAAACTACATCGATCTAACTTTACAACAGCTTTCCTTTCAAGGGACGGATTTCCTGGCGAAAAAGTAACTTAAAACCATATAAATTAAAGAAATAAGTAGACCCTTACGATAGGGTGAGTAAATAAGACTCGTTTTATGCTATATTAGCTTCAGTTTTTCAAAACACTCTCTTTGAATAGCTAATTCGGTACGTAATATACCCTATAATTCTAGCCCTAGCTGGAGTCACTTTCTTTAACAAAACCGGTAAGCGTAAGCCTAAAAAGAGTAGGCTACAGGTAATACAAAAGAGGTATTAAGAGGAGTTTGAAAGGAAGCTAGTAAGCAGTGTTATGGGATTAGAACCTTCGTACCTAATATTCTGGTTGAAGGAAGTCAGTTTTTAGAGAAAAAAAACAAGAGAGATAAGAAGTCTAGAAGTGTAGTTTGTTGCAGCAGATAGAGATTTCGATTATAGTTAATAGTTTAGCCATACAAAGACTCATAAACACCATATGTGTGCCCGTTTCGGACAGGAAAATGGAACAGAAAAATGAAATGAAAGAGTCAGTTTAATGAGCTAACGCAAATCACCCGTCCCCATTAATTATATTTTAGTATGGGATTTGTTTAGAAAATTACTGGAGTTCCCGATTATGCATTATAACACACTTGATGACAAACAGCCATAGATTGATAATATAGATTCTTCGAAAGTATTCATGTAGCACTCCAAACCCTAAAATAGGGAGAGTAGGAAAGACTGCTCTATGTTTGTGGAGTGATCAAGAGTAAGATATGAATTCGTCCAGTGTAAGTCAGCCTTAGGACTAGTGTTTACTCATCTATGTATGGAATAATTAATTACTAATCGGTCATTTTCCCGATTTGCTAGTAAAAGGGAGGTCTCCGTGGAGCGGTCTATCCGTCGTAAGTGTAAGTAACTTCTTCAAGTGTCACCAAAAAAGACTTAGGAACCTATCCTGTAGAGAAATGCTCCTCATATTTCAAAAGAATTTGGAGCAAAAAACTCTGACTATTATCAAAATACTTAGGATAAGTCACTTCTTTTGAAATAAGGGAACTTTCTAAAGATTAATTACTTAGTAAAATATATACTTAGTAAGAAAAATTCCTTTAACTCTTTAGCTTTATCTAAGGCCTGAGCATAAACAGTAAAGGAATTTCCTACAAAGATTGAACCTTTTTAGCTTAGTTAGAATATAGTCTATTTTTTTGCAAGCTGACTTGACTTAATCTCGTAATTGTCAATAAAGAAATTCGAGAATGACGTTAGTGTTCCTATATGAAGCTCAGACAGCAGAAAGCTCAAGAAGATATAGCTACAAGCAAGTCTAAAGGAAGTTGGGGGGGGGGATATACCAAAAGGGAAATGCAACAAACATAAAGCGCACTCTTTATTATCCTGTCACGAAGAGTTATTATAAAAAAGTTTGAACTGTATTACTCTGTTTTTTCCAATTATGAAAATGAACAAAATTATACCCTATATTGTACTCTAAACTTTTCTTTATTATTCTTTAATAGATACTGGATGTCGGAGTATATTGAGTTTGGCTGCTCCTTATACACCCATTTTCTTTCTTTTATTACCCCAAATAGCTGTAATCGGAGCCCTTTACTAATAGTTTGGGGGATATAGATTATTTATTACTTTTGACTTATGGGTTTCCAGTAATCCTTTTTAACATAGGATTTTCTCTTGGCTTTAGTAAAAAAAAAGGAGATTGCTTAGATCTAACTACAGATTTCTTACTAGACTATACCCAGAATTACTAGCTTCTTTCTTCTTTATAAAGCCAATAGGACTCCTACTTACCGAGCACCTTTTTGGTTAAGGTATAGTAAAAGCTATAGTAAAACATTTTGATAAGGGAATTGACTCATCTAAAATTTAGATATATCAACTCTTTAAAAAAAAAAATCGGCTCAAATAGAAGGAAGAGATCGGATATTGATCCTGCTTTTGGGGAATACTTGTGAATTAAGCAAACTCTAGAATCAAATTATTGCTCTTTGGAAAAATGCTAGCATAGAAATGAACCTCTTATCTTTTACAGACTTGGCTCCAGCTTCGAAACCTGGTAAGAAATAGTTATTAAGTAAGACATATGCACAAGCAAATAGGACCTTCCGAGATTACCAGTATCCGCTAAAAAGCACTCTGCCTATATCTAAGAGCTATCTACTCGTTTTCAAGAAGAAGTCTAAGTTTCTTTGTTTTATTTAGTATTTCGAGTGGTTAGAGCACTCGCTCGTGGAATCTCAAGTCGTTGGTTCGAGTCGAGTCCTCGCTGTGAATCTGTTTGAATGCTAAAGCAGGTCTTTAGAACTTGTAAAAACTAACGCATTCTCTTTTAGTCTTAAGTACTACTAAAGCGAAGGAAACCTAACCAGAGTCAGCCTTACTTAGCTTGTATACACCTCTCCGGTTTTATATACTTTACCGGCAGCCTTTCAAACTTCCCTATACGGCAGTTGTATAAACAAAGAGATAGAACCCATTAAACCTTGCAAGAGAAGTCTTTAGAACAATACTTAATTAGATTAGTGGAAGCCATGCGAGAGCTCTAAAGGAATTCCAGAGAAACTTTCCGGCTGGGATTTTCACATACTTCTAAATGAAATCCTATGGTGCATTTTTGCCGAATCTCTTTTTAAGAGTAGACCGCGAAACACTCAAAATTGTTAACATGCCTTTATTAATTAACGTACTTTCAAACCTAGAATGGGCGTTCCTCCTTTCTTTTCTAAAGACAGTTAGCTATATTATATGGAACTCCAGTAAAACCTAGCACACTAGAAGCCCCTTTTTCTACATGGACAACATTAAGGGGTTTCTATAGATTATAGGGTCCTTTTCTTATTCCAAAAGCTAACCGCATACCTGATAGCCTGTTTTCTTTTTAAGAAGATTTTGTAAGCAAAGTGATCTCTCTATTTTGATTATATCCGAGCCCTTATTTCTTAGAATGCTTTATTAAAATCACCACTAGCAGAGCGCATCTCTTTACTACGGTAAATCTTAAGTTATGCTTGTATGTACTTTCTTCATTTTATTCCTATTCTTGTATTTATTTAGGGTTTAGAATTTTGCTTATTTCTTGGTCAACTACTATGCTTATTGTCTAGGTAAGATTAAGAAAGATTCCAATTATACGAGTTTAAAGGGGCCTCGAGCATATCAATTTATATCGAATAAGTGTTCAGTCAGTAGAGGTTAAAAACAGGGAGCCCCCTCTTTTCTATAATTTACCAAGGTATAGGCTGCCGCTTCGTTAAAGCTTGCCTCATTCCCCTCCGGATTTCAGTCCTTAAATACTGCTACTTTTACTACTTGGACCTTAGATTGCCTGTAAACTAACTACTTATATAATAAATCCTGGGACTTTTCATATATACACTAGCTAAGCAATTAAAAACCCACCTAAAAACTTTTTTTTATAAGTAATTCTCCCGAGACTTTGTAGTCCTTAGTAAATCCTCATTTGTCTTAGTTAGTATAAACTATATTCTCAACAGCATATCCTGATCAAAGCAGTATCCCCTTAGGTCTAGCTAATTTAGTATATAGTTTTTTTCTAATCAAATAAAATTTCTTCTGAATGATTAGTTCAGATCTAGGATTTTGTAATAAATAACTGAAAAGTCAACTACAAATTTCTCCGGGAGATACACATACGGATTTTACCTCAAAAACGTACAAAAAATACACTACACTATAATATTAAACGAAAAAGGCCTTCAGATCCATAAAATATATATTTCTGTCAGCTCCAGGGAATCGAAGTTAAGTTATCAGTAAAATCTAGTAGTACTTTAAAGGATTGAGAAAGCAAACATAAAAAGGACAAAAGATCTGAATGAATCTAGGATTTTCCATATTAACATAGATAATGGAATATATATAATTTATATACGTAATATAGGTCGTTATTTAGTATTGTACCGGGCTCCTACTTTTTTAGAATCAATTTTATTAGACCTTACAAAAAAATGCAGAATTTCTATTATACTTTTACTCGATTCCCCGACCTTTTCTAAAAGAGGACCCCTTGTTTATCTGACTTGAAGACATCCGTTTCCCTTTTTATACCTAACCCGATAAAGGGAATTCAACTCATACATTATCTATTTCTACCTATGAAACCATAAACGATTTCCTTATAATACTCAATTTAATGTCTAATTTTAAGAAACATTAAGTATTTAACACCTAAATAGGAAGTCTTCAACTAAAAATATATCTAAATTGATTCACTGCTCCTTTTACTTGACAGGAACTAGATAAAAACTGTAAAACCAACCTGGAAGAAGCCTTATAGGAAGTAAATAACCTTCTTCCACCACACTCATTGGACTCAAGAACTAAAAAAGGTATCTGACTAACTAGGGTTCCTATCATTTATAAGACTCCTTAGAAGGCATAAAATTGAGTGTATTCGGAAATAAAAGGAGTCCTCCCAAGGGTCCTAATAAAAAAATAAGAGTCTTTTTTTAAAGAGTGATGCTTTTAATACTCGTGTCGGTTAAGTATAAGGAACTGGAGGTATCCCTGATATTCTCTTTTTTTTATAAAACCAGTGCAAAAAATAGAGGAGGAAAGAATTTCTTCTTGTTGAGAAGAAGTAGAGCTTGGCCTTGAAATTGAACAAAAACTAATTAGAATCGAAGGATACGGGCGCCCTTTTATAGCTTTTTATAGCTAGAGAGTGTCCCCTTTAGACTTATATACCTGCTAAAACCCTAGAGGACTCTAAGGAGACTGCTGGCTTTCGTGTAAAACTCCCGTCTAGTTAAACGAAATATCTAGGAAGAACTACCCGACTAAGAAGAGAAGAACCTCACTATTTCTTTATGTAAATACCTGTAACTTTTTTTCTTATAACCTGGACTCAGTTCCTATTGGAAAAAAACTTTTCCTTAATTGAATTCTCGAGCAGTTTTACTAGACTGACTTAACTTGTAAGATTCCTTTCTAACTTTATAGAGTAACCTCTCTAAGTAAAATACCAGATGAAGTGACTCCTGTAAATCTCTGTAAAAGCCAAGGATTATATGATAGAAACCTATTTTGCCTGGGACACCCATAAAAAAAAGTATAGAACTGAACCTACTTCTTAACTTTATTACTTGCTTTCATACCAAGCTTTATCCTAAGAGTTAGACTTGCATTCTTCTAAACTTACTCTTATTCAGAATACCCCGAAAAAGTACTACCATTATTACTTTATAATTAGAAACCCTTACATTTTTAGTAAATACTTTCAAATAAAGGATAATCAGCTAACTAGACTTCTTAGACGGTCCTTTACTGAGATACTTTCTTGTTTAGGAAAGTTACAAATTGAGAACACTGACTCACTCTTCAATTACCAAATTATCAATTCAAGCTAACCAAGCTAACATCCTCCTCCTCACCTTGTTCGGATCCAAGCCGACCCTCTTCTTCTTTCAGAGCACCCTGAAACAAGAGCAACAAGGACAAGGTTCAAGACCGGTCTTATAGAGGAAAATAAGAAGACTTAAAGAGCAAACCAAGCAGGAATACTTAGAAGACAGGGTTTATCTTGGAAAGGGGATGGTGCCGAGGATAATAGGAGAAAAAACCTGCTTGACTTTCACTTGACTTACTCGAAAACCCGGAAGCCTAAGTTCCTGTCTTTCTTTCCTTGTTAAGGACTGAAAAAGGGGGAAAGACCAACAGCAACAAGAAAACCAGCTTTAGTTTAGTTCATTTGCTGGAGAAAAAGTGGATCCTTTCCCAATTTCTATGCACTATTACTAGGAATTCCTTTACTACCTTTAACCAGAATACAGAAAACCACAAAGAAAAAACTCTAGATAAAGATAAAAGGAATTCACTCTTTGTATAATACCTTATGATTATCTTACTTAATAAGGTATATTTCCGCCAGTTCCCTGCTTTTATCATTTTTGTGGGATTCCCTGTTACGAGTTCGTGCAAACCAACACAATCCTTTTAGTTGTAGTATAATGATGGGACCAACTTTGCTTAATAGAGTTCGTATTAAAGAACCTTATTATATCATTTTGAGTCTACACCAAAGTGATTACATTCACATATCTTAAACTGGAATGCCTATATACTTAACTCAAAACCGAAACTCCTTTAATACCACCCTTGTATCCTCTCTTTGAAAACCTATTTATATTCAATCTTGACTACTCTCAACTGATTTATACTGGAGCAATCCGCTTCGAACCTGCGCATGTACCAACAAGTAATACCGGTCTTACCGTAAAAAAGCTGGAGTTTTGGATTCTACTAGCTATGCTTATAGGGGCCTCAAGTATCTTTGTTATTCATAACACAAGTAACATAAGGCTGGGAATACGAGGAGTGAAATACGAATTTATATATAAGTGATTTAAATGCCGAGTAGACAAAAGCAGGCTAAGTCTACTGCAGAAGTTACTGTATATTACCCTTTTATATCTTATAGAAGTCTATCTGATACGGGGCTCAAAATTTGATAGAGAAGAGCTCTTTTAAATAGCAAAGAAAGCTCGTATCGAAGGTTTCTTATATCTATTTTTACGAGATTGGAAAGCATACAAGACGCTCTAAATACTACTTCTATTTAGGCATTAATAAGAATTCCTTTGAATTTCCTGAAAATGTTATGCTGATTAGAGTCATTTTATATAAGCGATCCTGCTGCTGCTAAAGAACCGGCTTAGTTGAAAGATATACTTTACATAAGTAGATCAACTCTAATCACTTAGATAAATAAGAATATTACATACAATAGAACTACCAATAGAACTACTATATGCTGAATTCGAGTCATTAAGAGTTTATAGAAGTGCTTAGATAGCTCAGTTGGTGGAGCACCGAGCTTATTGCCTAACGGACGCAAGTTCGAGTCCCGTCAATCCCGAATTCTGAATCGAGGAATTAATGGATCAGGATTTATAAAAGGGATATAACTAACTGGAGATAGGCGAATAAGTCAAAGGATCCCTAACTAAAGCAAAGACAAGGGAACTCCTTTGTGTTTAGAAGGGGAGGCTTTAGCTTTTTTTCTCTGGGAGAATTCTTTCCCTTCTTCATTAGCTAAGCAGGTCCTTTCATTATATGAAGCTTTGACTCCTCAGTAACTAGCCCGTACTGCAGATATTTACAAAATTCTCGAGGCTAACCTGGGTTTCTATTTGTAGGTAATACAGGTATTAATACCCTTGAATTATTAATAGATATATCTTTGAGGCAAACGGAGTTTCTACTTTATTAAGTAAACAAGATTTCCTTATTCTTAGTAGACCTTTTCATTTTCTATACTCCTGGAATTCTCCTCATCGGGGAGCAACAAAGTAGCTTTATAGGAAAGATCAATTGAATCACCAGTCATGCTATATTTGAATATGAGTCTCTGTAGGCACTAATCCGGGTTGATTAACTCTTTCAAACTTAGACTTGAGGCAGCCTTGTTGATCTATCTTTTATTTATTCATTATACTAAATTACTGGAATTTGAAATTTCCACTATTAGGTCAATACTCTACCGATGAGGGGCTTAATCCAGCATTAATACTCAGGTTTTTATCCAAACAAGAACAATTGGTAAAACTGGGTACTATTAACACTAAATAGATTCAGTTTGAGGCTAATAAAGAACAACACGTATTTATAACCTTTTGACAGAACCAAGTCTTAATAAAAAGAGGAATAAGGAATCAAAATGATAAATTAGGGACCAAACACATTCGGGATTCTTTGACAAGAACAAGGGCTCCTTTTTAAGAATAATACATCAACTGGAAACTCCGCAGTTTATAAAATGAATTAATAGTGAAATCCTGCTTTTATAGACTAAGTATTGTTGAGATAAACCCCTGATTGGAACTATTAACGATAATCCCGTTTACGACAAGGCGGGTAACTATAGAGGATCCTATTGGATTGGGAAGTAGAGTGCTTTCAAATTAACGATTAATCTTTTCCATCTTTTTCCATAGCAATTGCTAAATGAAATTAACACCTCAATCAGTGAACACTTATCTGTTAGGTGTAGAAAACAACGTCAAACTTTTACCAATTGTTAACCTAAGTAACTAGTCTTACTAACTTCAATATTCGAAGTCCCGGCAGGAGAATAGGTCCTCTTGAACGTAAAAACTCTAAACTTAAAAATGAAAACTGAATTTGAAGTACTTTCTAAAAAGGGGTTCCCGTCTGAAATAGGCATTTTAATGGTAGTAGACCCTGGATTTAGGCTTGTGCCCCCACGAATGTGCAGCAACACTTATATAAGCCTACTCCCTTTATAGTAATCCAGTTACTAAGGAGATACTAGGTATTCGTTGGAATTAACATGGAATATTCCGATAAGGCTTAACAAGTGTAATAGAATATTCCCTAGAAAAAAGAGCCATGCATTACAAAGGAATTTATGTTATATCATTAATACTTGTTAATCAGATCATAAAAGCCTCCCGTTTATGACGTAAACTCTCTTAGGAAACCATTAGTTTCATTTCTAAAAATGATTTCTTACATGATCAGAAAAACTAGAAAGGAGATCTTTTACCTAGTTTAGCATGCGTTTATAAGTTTTCTACTTTCTTTTTCCTTAGCTCTGTAAAACTACCACAATGATTGAAGAGGTTTCATTTCAGAACTCAGCTCTATTTGAAGAAGCCTGTGGTTCCAACTATTGTAACATAATCCATTTTCAGTTACAAGAGCTTCTTTACACTACAGAATACCAGTTAAACTCTAAAAAGGCATCCGTTTTGGCAACTTAGTGGGAAATATATATAGATATAATATTAGATTAATAAGCAAGTTTAATAAATCCTGGGAAATTAGAGAAGTTTTTTGTAAGGAGTTTGTGAGCACCCCTTATTAAGCAAAGGACTTTCTTTGATAGTTGGCTCTGGAAAGTAAACTAAATTAGCCCAAGCTCAGAACCCTTTTCAAATTGATTATTGGTAAAACATTTATCAAAGTAACTAAAGCTGGATCAAAATTCTTACCTTTCTTCGCTTCGAAAACTATACGGATAAATCGAAAAGGGGAGGTTATATAATAGAAAACTCACTCACTTAAAGCACTATCTGTGCCTTTAGATGAAGTAGATTAGGGCTTAGCGGATCATCCTGCAAGGAGAACCTGGAGTGTTTCTAGTATTTAGAAGTCTTATTGCACCTAAGTAGCAACCCCTTTCAAGGTACACTTAAGTATTAGGCCTTTATTGACATGTGTTTTTAAGTCCTTTAAAAGTTCCTTTTTAAGTTCTATAGCTTTAGCTTTCAACCTCTAATTAGAATAAATAGCAATAGGTTTTTTCGAACTGAATCTAGTCTAATTTTCCACTTTTCTATTAGGATGCCAAGTCTTCAAACTCAGATTCTAGTTTTGAATATATAATTTAAGTGATTAAAGTGTCCCTTGCTTAACATGAGGTACAATTCCAAATACTTTTTAGTGATTTAGTGAAAAACCCGAGATTTCCTTTGAAATTCTTTTTGAAATTAATGCAAATAGCTATTATATTAAACAAGGCTTTCCGGTTTATTATGTGGATATAGCAGCCCTACTGATATTGGCTCCTTATATCTTGGCTCTAGAATTATCTGGGTCACTTTTGAGGAAGGAAGACTCATAGTAAGAAGAACTTTACTGTAACTCTGGTATATACTCTTGCTCTATTTAACCATCGAGATATCTATTCACTTTAAAAGGATAACTAGAAAAACGAAGGGAACAGAGATTTTCAAAGTGTTTATAGTTTGGAGAATAAATAGGTATAATTTCATTTCAAGAGTAGTATAAAAGCCCAAGTAAAGTAAAGATTTTATTGTATAGCATAGTCTATAAAGAAGAACTTTGTACAATAATAATGTACAGGTCTATTTGGGGTACTCCTCATTCTATTCTTTAGCAATATCAGACATAAATCCATCTTGTTTTGCTCTCTTTCTTTATTGTATTAGTACGGCTTATAATTACAGTAGTTTTTTAAAGAACGAGTTTGATCCTGGCTCAGAGAATTACAGTAGTTATTATTAAGCCAGGAAATTGAATCTTGAAAGAACTCGTTTATTAGAGCTCTTATACTTGGTAATAGGTTTGACTCCTGAAATGAAGTACTTTAGATACCAAAAAGCCCACTTACAAGTGCTACTCCTCCTTATATGTCGAAAACCTGCTGGTGGATATATAAGAAAAGGCAGCTTTCGGATAAAAAACTATATTCCTGAAATGTAAAGCTAAGGGTACAAACCTCAACCAGGATATCTAAAATACTTGCCTTTTTGTATACTTTATTTTACTAGTATAAGTGAAGAATCCTTAGTTTTGTAAAGGGTACTTAAAATTTTGGATGTTTTGTTTATTGTTTATTGTGTGTAATTGAGTTTAATGAGATTCCTAGTTATGTTCCAAGGTTACTAAAAAGGAATCACGTATATAGAAATTTTGGGTTGGTAGAGTGTGCGGCTTGTCGCCTAACGAACGTGGGTTCAAATCCTACAGAGCGCGCTTCACTTATCCATTCTAACCCCATAGCAGTTCAAGAAACGTTGTATAAAATACAAGAAAAGCTCTAAGTAGCTATTTCTCTAATCATTTTTCTAGTTTAGCCTCCTCCGTTTAATACCGAATGACAGGAATAAGTATAGGAGGCAGATTTGTAACCTATACAATATCTTAAAGAATTCTCTATTGTGATTGAATCCTCTACCTGAATTAATAATCGATCAACGAGAAGTCCTGCTACAGTTTATTCTATTTCACAAAAATACTAAAATCCCAGAGGTAAAGCTCTTTTTGCAATTTATGTCCTCCTGTTTTACAAACATTCTATAGTTTATATAGGACATATCAGATTTTCTATCTTTTGTACTCAAACGAATGACAAGTTATTGGTTATTGGTAAAGTTAGGTGTTCCAGCATTTCTCGGTAGTTAGCAATATTCTATTAAAGTAAGAGAGTCCGACTCTAGGCGCAAAACCTCCAGCCGCAGATGGCTATTGGAACCGTAGTTAATAAACAAAAAATTTCTAATGTTTCGACTTTACTTATTCTTTTTATCATTTTTTCTGGGATATCTTAGTAAGGAACCAAGAAGAACCCACTGCTTATTTTAGATTTGTTTACAGGAGTATCCAGTAAAACAGGTCGAATCCAATATAGGGCCCTCTTTTACTTTTACAGAGACTCCTGAAAGAGTTTCGATGCTATTCGCGTCAACACAGATTTTAGTTAATGCCAATCTCTTAAGACTTCGAAGTTCTGTTTCGGTATCTATTATTTGTATAAGAAAAACTGCAGTCAAAGCGCTACCGGGAAGCACGCTTATCAGAATTTACGATTTCTCTTATTGCCGGGTCCTATACAAGTCAATCTAATTTATAATTCAATTTTAGCGAAAACCCATGTTACACAGAAGCTTTTTAGTATTTTTCGAGTATCTAACAGGCGTTATATGGCACTTGTAGTGAGGAATTCAAATGGGGTTGCATTGACGTAAGGCCTCGTATAAGGAATTGTTCAAAAAAACTTTGAATATATTTGACTTCATATCAAAAGCTTCTCCTATTACTTGTCATATATTTCTGGCTAGATTTCCTAAACAGATTCTCAAGTTTCTCCAACAAAAGGGCAGTCCCTAATAACATTCTTTTTGAAATCTGGTTGGTTTACAAATTGATATCGTTTAGACCAAAGTATACTAGCAGAATTTGACTCCAAGTCTTTCTGGATTCATGTTAAAGCCTTGTAGTAATTGAAGCTAATCCACATTTCACAAGAGTCTAATTAAGCCCACGAATGTACAAAAAAGAAGTATTATCCCTCCTTTTTTCAAAGCAACTCCCTATAAAAGGAAGTCTAGCTACCCGAAGTCCTAGGAGTTCCTTGTATTATTCTGAACCGACGGCCTTGACTCGTATACACTTATAAAGAAATAGAAGCTCTTGGTTAGGAAGATAGGGCAACCAATCCCAGTATATGAATTCTATTATATTCGGACTTTCATTCTATAAAGTGATCCCGATTAACCAAGTTTACTTTACACAAACTAGTAATTTCTAAAAGAAAGCTATACCTATCAAATTCCTTATTGGAGTTCTATAGTTATCTAGGTGTACGACTCTATCCAGGACCCTAGAAAAAAGTGTTGGCTAAAGGGGTACTTTACAGCTAACCTTAATAGAAAGAGACCAGAAGGTAACAAATTAGATAGAGCTCTAGAATTCTGGATTTATACCCTATATTAGTCCTTGGTTTTTTATAGGAGCCCCAATCGAAAGCTCTGGTTAAGGGCTGCCACTTCTCTAAATAAAGGATATGTTTTGACATCCTATTTATGCTATTAGTTTATTACAAGGAATTCATTTAGCTTTACAGAGTTTCTTTAGTACTCAGTTTTGGCACTATAAAATAAGTATTTCAAGCACCCTTTTGTTGTAGTATATAAGGAGAGCTCAACAAATAGTAAATAGTGCGCGGTTTCTCGAGAATGCCTAGACCTCGATTCCTTGAAAGGAGCGCGGGTAAAGACAGATTTAGCCCGGGATTAACTGTAACTTTTTTACACTCTAGTTTATGCGCAAAAGGGTCCTTTTTATTAATTACCATTGAATTTCTATCTGACAAGCTTTTATTCAACCTGATAGGGCTTGGATAGGTACTCAAAAGCATACTTATTATCTTTAGATTCTCATTTATAAAGGGCGCGCTAAGGTATATGTGGTGCTTTGTCCCACTTCCTTCCATAGCTTAGAAGTATCTCTTTTGTAATTTAATATAAAAGTATACGCTTGAACTCTTTGGGTGTCGAAAACGGTAAGGGTAGTTCTAATTAATAGAATCAATAAGGGCCCTTTTGCCACTGGATTACATGTGCCGTAGCTCTAGAGTGAAAAAAGAGAGAGTACTTACTTTGAAAGGTATAGCGTTTACCGGGGTATGAACTTCAAAAAACTACCTAAAAGAAGTAGGAAAAGTTTCTTATTATCAAAAACTTTAGATAATTACACTGAATACAACTATATTCGATTCAAAAGCTAAACTATAATATAAAAGTAGCTTACCTGAGTTCTCACTAAAAGAACTAAGCAAGCAGGAATGCCTTTGTAGGAGCCTACTGAAGGGGTCGGTTAAGCTAGAAAAAGAATCCGTGTGATTCAAACTTTCCCCTTTTCCTCTAATTCGAGGTTGTAGCTTATATTTGGTACAGGAATTCCTTTTCTGTCTTATTAGGGAGTTTAGTAAAGAAGCAGGCCTGGACGTTCCTTCTTAGAGGGCAGTCCTTCAAAAAGTCTTGTAATTAAGGTTTGGCTAGACCCTTTTACTTGTGCTTTGATATCATGAAACTCGCAAGTTTATCCCCTGAATCTCCTGTCCTGCGCAAGAATTTCCTATATCTAACTTTACTGCGTTCTACTCTTGCGAATCATCCTATAAAAGTATTCATTCACTAATTCCTTGTACCCCAATTTGATATCTGGTGTTAAAATACTAAACGCTTAGCACACAATCTAAAACAAGTTTAGCTTGGCAAGACAAGATGCAAAAGAAGTGTTTCGTTTTATCTTCAAGAAAGGCTGGGTTAGTTATGACATTGAGATTAGCTTCTAGTTTCGAGTTAAGTGAGTTCTTTCAAAAAAAAGAGGAGCTTAACTTCGGAATCTAGACGTTATAGATTTATACGCAAGGAGTTCTAAAACGCTTTATAACACACGAAAAGGGTCCGGAATAGGTAAGTTTTTCTATGGGTTCAAATTAGAGTCCTAAGTGCTATGAAACGTATCCAAATAGTAAGTAGGTATACGGAAGTCTTGGGAATTCAATTTGAGTAAGGATAGATATATTAATGACAAGTTACTAGATTAGTTATAGCAACTAGAGAGTTAAGCCAGCACCCTCTTCTTGTTGTGTAAGAAAATACGGAGTCATTTTATAATTTTATAGGATATATGAGACGTTTAGAAATCTTTTATTCTTAAGTTAAAATAAGCAGCTTCAATTCAAAACACAAATTCATGAAAGGCAAAAGGTCTCGAGCATACAATTAAATAAAAGTCTTGTATTCTATTCACGTTGGTCTCTGGGAAGTCCACTAACTAGAACTAGTATAAGGAAAAAGTATAAGAAACAAAGGAACTTTTCACATTAAAGTTAGCCACGAGCTTCCAGTTAAAGAATCGAGAGCGACCGGCTTTAGGAGGGGGGGTGCTCTATGCTATATATTGACTTCAGAGTTTACTAACTACACGACCAAAGCGAAAACACTTCTGCCTTAATCTTAACACTTGGGTTGAGAGAGCTTGAATACTCTAATTCTAATAGTTATATGCTCTTCTGGATCCTAAGAAGTCGACTTCCGGGGTCTCCCTAACTTCCTTAATATAGCCCGCAACTACTACCTGGCCAGCGGCTGTACAAGACAAGATTGTAATTCAAATTCTAGAACTATATCTAATCTAACCGGTAAAGTAAACAAAGTCAGAGACTTGGTAATTATTGTAGTACTTCTTGACTTGAAGAGTCTTTCTTTGAAAGTTATTTAGGTCACAAACAAAGGTGCGAGAATATTGAAATAGATAAGGGAATGGCACAAAAATAGTAGAATAGTTAGGAATTGAAATCACTTAGATAGAAATGAATCCTTCCTTTGGCAGCTAGTAAGAAAGAGTAAGAGGTAGGAAACTTCTTATAAGGATAATAAATAGATTTATAAGGACACTGATTTCAAAATTACCGGTGGTAGAGCAGAGCAATCTCAGTCAAAAGTTCATAGGTTCAAGTGCACTTAACTGCAGCAAGATTGGATTTATTTTCCTTATAAAAAGTACCCAGTAGTCTTTTCACTGGATACCGCTTTATAGATATTTAGATATGTAGGTATACTCATAGGAAATGAGAGTTGTCTCTATAATTAGTATATAATTGAGTATACTTGAAACTTTTATAATTTTAGAGCTTATTAAAATTGTAGCAAACCCAGATAATAAGGTAATACTCGTCCGATTTGGACAATCTGTTATCATAAATTATTATGGTCAGTCTTTAGCCTTCTCGTAACTCTCTTTGTTATTCAATGCTTGTTACAACATTACAAAAGTATAGAGTAGTAAGGAAAGAAATTATAAGTTTCTCTACCTACTTTTCGGCGTATTCACTCTTGAGATGAGACTAGCCGCTCTAAGAAGAGATGCGCTCATACACAACTTCTCAAGAAATTTTCTATCTCTGGATCTTTAATACCATTTTAAATACTACAAAGTTTCATACTTAAATGGGGAGCCCGGGAACAGGCAAAAGACCTACTCGTCGGTTTCTTCGGATCCAAGCTACGCTTGCCTCCCTTCTTAGATTTCCTTGTAATACCTTGCTTTTTCAGAGTTTCTTTGTGACTCATACCTCTTTAATATAACCTATTGCGATACAAGAACTCCGTTTATGTTATCCTTTGCTTCCACATCATATCATATAAACTGGCACGGCACAGAGAATAGGAATAGGTTACTGAAGCGTACAGGAAACTCGGGCTAAACAAAATTATGACATTATAAAAGTAAGAAAATTCAGCTGCAAGGATAGGATTCTAAGTTTGAAGACAATCTTAAAAGAGGAGTCCAATACGATATAGATATAGGAACCCCTTTATTGATTTCTAATTATTAAAAAGCTATATATAAGTTTAAGAGTACCCTACATCTTGTACGGACCCTTCATTATGGAAATACCAACGTAGAATACAGGACTTGTTCCGGTCTCGAAAAAGGTATGCTACGCGTTGCATAATCGAAGTATTCAAGTAGCATTTGAGTGTGAAAAGCGTTTATTCTCTACAATAAGTAAGAGGTAAGATCCCATACTCCTCGCTTAGCAAACTTCTAAATTCCGAGTAGATCCGCAATGTAAGAAACCTCTTTGCAAGGTAACTAAACTTGTGGTGAAAGGATTTATATAAACTTAGGTACTTTTTTCTTTTACTGAGTTCTCTCAATATACCTTTTTGTAAGTAGCTTGGCCCAAGGAAATTTGTAATCATACGAATACCCTAGTTCTTGAAAATACTCATTTTTACAATATCTATATTTTTACAATATCTATATTTTATAGTGTTAGTATATTGATTAGGAGGAATACTCTCTTTTGTCACTAAAGCATAAAGTATGACTTTTATATATAGTAAATCGGCGGGATTCGTTACTATTATTAGGACCATGGCCAGAAAGAAAAAGCTTATCTTCATATTTCACGGATCTGTGAGGTTTACAAAAAAGATGGGATATCCGGAGGCTCCTTATTAGAATTCTTAAATATCCTAAAAGACTGAACAGAGTATACAGAGTTTAAGAGAAAGGAAGGACTCTCCTTAGCTCAGACGTCTTCCTTAATAGCTCAGTGGTAGAGCAAAGTAATTCTAGTAGAAAGATCATAGGTTCAAGTCCAGTGAACCGAGGTAAGATCCTAAAAGTCTTCAAGGCAGGCGAAATAAGAGATTCTTATAAGAAAGTCAAGTACAAAGACGAGTGTAGATTCTTAACTAAAAAAAGTCAAGATTCTCAGGAGTCCTCCTAAAGATTTAGTTATCGCTCTACAGTAAATTGCAGTTTGAGATTTAGGTATTACTACATTTAAGAATTCAGAGAGTGTCCAATCCAAAGGGAATTATTAGGACTAAACTCTCAAAGAAAATACTGCACTTGTGTCATCAGACAGATACACCTTCTCCATCTGCACAGAGCTCTAACTTCTTGGCTTTCAAAGGGATACTGCTTGCATTAGAGTTGGACTACTTTCACTAGCTAACAATTGTATCAGTACCTTCTGAGTAAAGAACAAACTAGCTGGGCCTCCTTTAGAAGAATACACTTCGACTGCTATTGGCTAGTTTTAGAGAACTCTGAGTCCTAAAGCGGCTATTACAATATCTTTCTAGTTAGACTAGAAACTTGACTTCAAACACACAAGTTCAATGGATCCCAGGTTATTTTCGGATTCAAAGGACTAGCTTTTCCTTGCGAATGACAGCTTATAAAGACAAAGAGCACATAGTACATGAAATTAGAGTCAGTTAGTCAGCATGTTTCCTGTCAGTTAGGGATGAGAGTAGTGGTTTTAGGTTTTTAGAGGACGAGGATTTAGAGTTGGTTCTGTATTCAGCTAGCTATTGGACTGCAATTGAACAGGTTAGTCAGAAAGAACTAGAGTTGGCAGAGTTCCGTTCCTAAGAAGAGGATATTATATTAGACCTAAAGAGAGATAGCAGCACTTGCTAGGAAGTTTAGTATAGTCTAGCTAGCTTTAAGACTTTAAGAAAGGCTTAGAAGAGTAATTGGCTCTATTAAGTCATGTTGGTTCTTAGATTAGAGAATTTGTATAAGGATTGGGATTTGAAGTTCGGTTTGGTCTTAAAGGCTTTACAAAACAAGAGAATCTATTTTATGTTATGCTTCTTTTCAGTCGATCAAGAAACTATTGGGATTAGAATAGTATTCGCTACACTGACTAAGATAGGGCATTCTATTACGGGGACTCTATAAGTCATGATGTAAGATTCTTCGATTAGTTCTATTCCTTGCTAGCAGCACTGGGTTTCATTAACTATTATTAGACTTCCTTTGTCTGCTATTCAGATAGAGCTGCAGCTTGAGAAAGGTTTAGAGTTTGATGGCTTAGCAGGAATAGCACTAAAAGTCTCTCTGATGCCTGTTCTTCATACAATTTCATTTGCCGACGTCTGGGGTACTCAACAAGTACAAGATTCCTCCTTGTTGGCTTTTCTTATAGCAGTAAGATTTCTAATACAATATTAGTATTTACATAGACACTCGGTATATTTACCTTTACTTGGGCACCATTTGATTGAATCTCTATTTCTAAAAAAATTTACTTAAAATGTATAAAGTTTTTCAGAAGGAAACCCTAAGTTTTATAGGGAATAGTTTTCAAGTATGAAGACTAAGACTCTAAAGATACGAGGTCTAACTAGGAAAGACAATTATAGGTATTAAGAAAGCGGGTATGAATAAGCAGTAGGGTATTTGGTTATGGATGTACTATACTGAGACTAGCCTGCCTTAGCCTTCTTCTAGATGCGCCTACAGTCGGGAAAAGTGACTTACCCATATACTAAAAAGGGTTTTCCTCTGTTAATGATAAGAACACAAGAGATCCAGGTTAAGGACAATTCCGCATCTTCTGGGCTAGACTTCTTTTCTGATTACCAGATATATACCTGAGGAAATAGACTCCTTGTAGTAGGAAAATACCTATAAGAGAGAGGCTAACCTTATGAGCTATTAGGGTTGTTGCTTGTATTTTAGAGTAAAAGAAGTTATTGTCTTAGCAGTATTGGAAAATTACAGAAATTAACTTCAATTCTTATATATTTTAAACTTTTTAAAATGACTAGACTGGAAAACCCAGAAATATAGTAAGAATTCCTTTAAAACCTAAACCCTGGATAGAGCAAAGAAAAGCACACAAACTATAATAACTACTTTGAATAAGACTTGAACCCCTTACTTACTTGTTAGAAAATCCTTTTCTTTGTACTTTGGGACCCTACCTAAAACATGACATCCAGAAAGCAGCTTCCCCTTAGAATTAGAAAACCTTGGGACAGCCTTACAACTCGAAACAGAAGAGCTATCTGTGAATGAAATGGGCTAATGTGAGCTTACTTCCTTTATATATTCGTTACCTTTCCTACACAGAAAAGTACTAACCAAGCGAGAAAGATTTAAGGGATATACCTCTGACTTTCTGTAGCTTATCGTTACATTATAGGACTCCCAAAAAAAGCAGAAACCTCTCTTCTTTATTGAGTCCTCGGATTCAGATCTTGTAGGCAAGTTGACTTGTTTCTTGGCTTTGACAGTTTTTCTTGGTAAGGGAATCCTGTTAACAGTAGGAATAACTCAGTATTTAAATAATCCTTCAGTTCAGTATTTTTTTGAAAGTCTTTTCCGCTCGCTCTACTTTTTTACTAAGCTGGGAATTAATTTCCTATCCTTTTTTATTAGTTTTACAGGTTTTTCTTATTATTTAAGTTATTTAAGATAGTTCTTTAGGGTAATTGCTCTATGCTTTTTTCTCGTTTTCTAGTTTTCAAGCCAAGGGTTTCTAGTTCTTTCCCTTTAAAACTCTTCTTTTTTTAGGATATTCTGTGGATCTGTAATAGAAAAGAATATGCAGGGAATTCCTAAGCATAAGGGTACCTGATTTTTCTTTTTCTAAAAGGTCCCTAATTAAATTGTTTCCTTTCTATCTATTAATAGTTCTGCAGTATTTTTAGCTCAAGGCAAGGAAGTCAGGCTAAGGACATCTAAATCAAGAATTAGAAAAAGTTCTGTACCTAGTAAAACTCTGCCTTTTAGCTTAGTCTTGAAGGGACTTTTCAGCTAATAATTTATATAAAGTTTTTGCTCCGGCTTTGTATGTGAGGTATATATCCTTATGTGTTGGTAATCTGTAGTTACTCAATCAAGGTTACTGTAAGGAGCTACTCCACTATTTTATGAGTGTCGGTAAATTTAGACAGAGCTATTAGAAAATCCCGGAATTCCTATATGAAAGTAAATTACCGGAAAGAAAGACAGACTCTAGCTTCCGAAAAAACTTGTGTTTGGCTTACGAACTATTATAAATCAAGAATACCAAAGCCAACTAACTATTCTATTACCGAATTTTCTTTTATCTCTTGAATCTCTTTCTTTAACCAAAACATAGACTAGAAACCTATTTATTCTTGGGCTTTACCTTAGGTTTAGATTCACTTCTTTCAGGAAACTCTCGAATCAAGCGGACATCTGTACTAGGAAAAGGAATGAGCTCTTAAGCAGAACCTGAATCTGGATAATGCTAGTGAACCTGGGGCAGAACTTAACTAGAATCAGAGTAGACGAATTATTGAACCAATTACTAACACAGTCCATAAGCTAAATACCAACTATCCTGAGCTAATCCCTAAGTTCATAAACTAGACTGCTTCCTAATCCGATTACTATGCTAATACAGAGGAGACTTACTAGGCTAGAACCTATACTTGAGGATGAGAATACTAATTACACTAAATCCCCTTACAGGAGCTTACTTGCTCTAGGAAAGACCTTACTTGCTACTTGCCGAATAGCTAACACAAGGGTAATGAATAGCTGGAATCGGCTAGAGAAGAATCCTAATAAAGTCAGGAAATGAACTTAGGTACTTACGGGCAAGATAATAATGGGTGTTTCTGTAAAGTACTTGAAAACTAAGAAGAGGATAGGTGCTAAAGGATCCTGAGAGTCCGAATAAAGCTAGGAAATGAAAGAAATAAATATGTGTTTCAATGGTAAGGTAATAAAGCTAAGGGGAATGAATGGTAAGAACACAAAGAGAAGCTACTCACTCAAACCTAGATAGCCTATATCTCTAAAAGAAACCTTATTCCCTATAGACTATAGACACATGCCTTTGAACTTCTATCCAGTATCTTTTACCTTTTATTCGACTAAACTAATTTCCTAACTCATAACCTACCAACTTCCAATTTCTCTGCTCTAACCACTTTATCCTAACCCTGCTATAAATAAATACCGGACAGCTAATTAAGAGAGACTTCTGCGGGATTCTCTTTTCTAATGTGAGTCTAGTACAAATGCTACTCTTATATAAGTCAATTATAAACCCTCATTTGATGCCAATAGAGAATTATCTGGTTATGTTATCCTCGACTAGAGAATCTTTACCAGCTTACAGAATACAGGAACATCCTTGTCAGCTATCCTAGAACACAAGAGCTCCAATTAAGTCAATTCCTCGGGTTCTTAAAGACAGGACATTGAAAGTATAGTGGATTAGGAACCAGAGTAAAGTAAGTGAACCCTTTACAGAAGATAAAGGACTTTAAAAGCACTCATTTCTTTCGGGGGTCTATTTAATGGGTAAATTCCCACTCTCTAGAATTCCTTTAGGGGGTGTGTCTCCTTTTAGAAGAATCTCTATCCGGCCAGAAGGGGTCCTCTCTTTTTTTATATCGCATATGTAAGTAACATAAAAGGGAATTCCCTTTTCAATTTAAATGCACTTTATACCAAGGGATAACCCTTCCATGTATATGTACGGGACGGAACACATAAGTAAATGCTTCCTTTTTCTTGTTTAGCATTTTATAGATAGTTAAAGGGCACCTTCTCTACAACTAAAGAAGATCCTAAAAAAAGCTAGACTTTCTCAGGCTAAACCCTTGGAAAAGCAGCGCTCCTTGCTAAACTTGGGTGTTATGCAACTAACTTCGGACCCTTTTCTAGGTAGGGCTTTCATGGGGGATATAGAGGGAGGATTGGATAGTCATTTTGGCACCGTTTAAATGAATCTAGATTTGTTGTCCTTCACATTAGTCAAACTATTTACTTAAAAGTACTCGGAATAAAGACTAACTCTAGTTCTTCCTTGTAAGCCGATACTCATAAAAAGAGATTTTCCTTTATTGTCCATATGTCTAACTTCTTTACTTAGTTCAAAACAAAGGAATTTTGTAAACCGCCCGTTATAGGAGCGTCTAAAATAAAGTAGAATTGAGGAGACATGAGTATGAGGCGCTAAACGAGTCCTTTTCTTAGGTAGAAAGGCCTTCTTCTCAGCTAGTTAAAAAAAAGTCCTAATGAATAGAGGTAAAGTCTAGAATGAAACTCTTTTCCAACGGTATTATATTCAAGGCTAAGCTAGGAATTATCCTCTTTTTCTTAAATTAATAGGTTAGTTTCTCTAGACAAGATTTTATAAGTAAGTCTATTATTATAAGTATAGCTGCTTGATAGGTTCTAAGAATTCAGGATTAAGGAAGAGTTTCCAAGTCAAATGTTAAAACGAGTATAGGTTTTAGCTCTGAAGAAGATGGTTTCGAGAATAAGAAAGCTAGAGAAAAAGAAGATTTTGCCTATAAGGTATGACTGTATTATATAAGATACTACTTGCACTTTTCTTCCTCCGTTATACTGCAGTCGGGTAGAGTAACCGTCTCCTATACTATTAGGTTTTTTCCTCTTTCTATACTTAACTTCCTTACATCAATTACATTAGATTAGCTACATTAAGTCTAAGGAATCCTCCTAAGATAGAGTAAGAGTCTATCCTATTATATCAGAAGAGGAGTACCATTCTAGCAAGCGGATATTCTCAAGAGTCAAAGTACATGAGCTACAAGTCCTTGAGAGACTCCAAGGGTTATTTCTAGGTCTAGCTCTGGGTATTCATTATAGGTATTTCAATTAGGAGAAAGCAAAGAAAGGGGGTTAGTGGGTATATAGGTATGTACCTTACTTATAAAAACGATTTGACTGGGACCCTTATTGGTAGCAGATCTTACTCGAGATTTTGGCTAGCTTTCTATCTGGTCTGTGAAAAGAAGAGGGCTCCCTTATATAGATTCCGGAATTTTAAGGATCTCTTTGACCGGTCTTATATTAGGAGGTTTTTATGCTCTATATTATAGGAGGGGCAGGTCCTGCTTATTGTTAAGCATGTGAAATAGAGCAATATTCCTGACCTGAAACGGGGTTCTTCAAAAGGGGTTCTAGGCTGCCTGTATTCCCTATAGAGTAACATATCCATATAAAAGGCTCTCTTTATAAAGGATTCTTTATAGAAGTGCTTTCTTATGGGTCATTGGGGGCCTCTCTATTTAAGTTTGCTTGTTTTGTTCACTATCTTTTGGTATATATGAATCCTAAAAATACATCATAAAGAAGCTTCAAAATTCCAAATCATGAAGATCCAGAGAATGCCTATATTATAATAAATACATAAACTCCTGTAGAAGTTTCTTTATAACCAGTAAGGAAAAGTAGTATTTGTAAGCTTACATACAGGGTTTAGTTCAAGACAGTACTGATTTATTTAATCCCGTTTTCCTATAGTGAACTAGTACTTTTTACCACATTGAGTGTAAGAATTTCTCTTCTCGCCACGCGTAATTGATAATAAGGATTCATTACTAGGCTTACTAGCAAGACCTAGAAAATGAACTAAACATGGACTTAACTTATACACAAGAGAGTCGAGGATTAATGATCAAACGAAAAGGGGATCTTGTTTATTTCTTTTGGAATTCGGGACTGGAACCCTTGAATGTGAACTTCAATAAACCTGTGCTTTACCACTAAAAAAGACTCCACGTAAAAGAACTGCTTACTTTACTAACTACATTGGAAAGCAGACACTAAGATCTAAATCATTTCATACAATTCTATATAAGTAATTAAATACTAACAGTCTAAACGAACTAGAAATACGAATACCGTAAGAATGACTTTTTTAAAGATCCATCTGAAACTAGAATTCTTTTTCCATAACTTAGATCCTTTGAACAAGAAAATGACTAATATTCTCTTATATAATGTGTTTAAAACATATCTATTTAGACCTGGGAACTCGATCCTGGTTGAACCCTTTTTAATAAACTACACATTCAATTCTTTCTCTTATAACTCCAGTTATAAATTATAGAGAATTTAGGACCTTATCAACTCTTTTTCAAAACCTAAAGGGGCATCGAAACATAAGATAAAATAAAACTAGACTGATTCCACAAAGTGCAGCACTCAAAAAACCTTTTCAACAAAAATGGAAATGAATTTCATTTGATTATAAGAGGGTCCCGAAAGGGCTTGCTAGTCTCAGGCAGAGGCTAATTTAAGTTCAGTTCTCAGTAAAAGCCAAGCCCCTCTATTTATAATAGGCAAGAGTGCTTCCCAAGCTTTATATTCAAAACTTAACTTCCTTAAATGAAATATAGAAACCGCTGAGTCTAAGGGCCTTGTCTTAAAAAAAAGGAAACAATTTGAAGGCATTGAAGTGATTGAATTCATTAAGATATCTTAAACGAGTACTTTTTGAATAATCTGGTTAGGCACGGTTCCTTAAAGTCTTACGTTATATTTGGGATCTTCCAGTTGCCCAGGGATATTTGAGATTTCTAGTAGAGTCTAAGTTTATAAACAGGGAGTCTACTTATTGATTTAGCGCTTTCTTGGATAATAGGAAAGCCTTCCAGTATTTAGGGTTACCCCTTTGAGTGTTTCGTATAGTATTAATTACCATCCTCAAACTAGATTTGATTTTTGATTTACAAAGAGTGTATTTAAAAGCCAAAGCATTTACATGTTAGCAGAGATACCAAGGAATCCTTGTTGTAAACTTTTTGCTAGAACTCCCGGGCATTAGAATCGCATAAATAGATAGCATTTAAGCCGAGTTCTCTTTTACTAGAGTCCTTCCTGGCTACTATATTAGAGGTATACAGCTTAGTTGGAAGAGCATTGGACTTTGAATCTAATGGCCTATAGAGAGTAATGAGAGTCTATCGAAGATCTGAAATTCAGGGTTTCGGGCTGCAGCAGGAATTGGTTGAGAATCTGGGCTTGATTTCACTTTTAAGGTAGCTCTTATGTTTTTCAGACACTCAGGAATCCTCGATTGATCTTATTCTAAAAGAATTCTAGCAAGAACTATGCACTGAACCGGTTTGAACCCTCGGGTTTACAGTCGATAAGTCATCGCTCTACTTTCATTTCAAATTTCTTTTTTGCTCCTTGCAAAACACAAGAAACTAAGAGTCTTTTAGTGATACATATCTCTTAGTACCTAAGTCTCTTGAAAAAACGCAGTTATATATAACAAAATCTTTATTAAAGCTAATAGTAGAGTATAGTTTAGGATTTTTTTCTATATGAGATGAAGAAATCACTCTTACCAAAAAGCATACAAGATTCCTAGCTTTATAGAACTCCCCAGCGGGGGCTTAGCTATTCTCTTCGTTAACTTGATCGGGAACCCGCGACGCCTTACTTCTAACTGAGGAGACTCTCACCTCTCTTTTCTCCAGGCAGATTGAACCTTCTACATGTTGCTCTTGTTTCATGGTGCTCCACCGAGTGAAATACTTGTTTTTTGTTGTCTTAATTCTAAATTCCTTAACTAATCTGTAGCTATTCTAAGAAAGAAGGTACGGCTTTTTTAGCTATGAAGACTTATAGCACAAGTATAACTCAGAGGAAAGCTGCAGGTATAGGTATTCTGGAAGGTATTAAGATTAAGCTACGAATAAGATAGTAGTAAAGTATATATTCAAGGGCTAACCTAACAAAGGTTAGGACTTTTCGATCCGGTTACTTGTTCTTTTTTAGTATATTCAGGGAAAATCATGGTTTATGAAAAAAGCAATTAATAGATAAACTTATTCCACAAGCACAAGGTCTTTCTCTTATACTGTATTCGCTAAGATTGCTAATATTCCTTCATATAAGAAATTCTAATATTGACTTGTTAGGGTTCAGGAGTTTGAAAGATATTGAATGTTTTTATTACTCTCGTTGTAGTAAGTTGTATTTAGAAATGCTGATACACAATTTTACAGGTATACAAGTGGAAATTCTTAGGGTAGACTCCTTTTTTAACGAATTGTGGGTGTTCTAACTATTAAGTGAGGGATTTCCCGCAGTTAGTTTATAAAGTAAAGATTTCCTTTTTTGTTTTTAATGAGTGCTTTATAAAGGTATAGATAAGAAATAAATAAAGTTAATGATTGTAGGAAAAGGATACCTTACCTGAAATGAATATATTTAGAATTTAAGGGCTCCTAAAGGTGTCTAATATTCAAATTAGCTAGTATAGATAATCAGAGAATCCTCCCGCCTTGTTGTTATAAAAAGGGGCTGGAAAGGGAGACTCTTACTAGGCTCAGTAGGACTTGAACCTACAACATAACCGTTATGAGCGGTACGTTTTAACCAATTAAACTATGAGCCCTTCTCGATAAGTGTTATCTGCTACATTCTTTATCAGGAAGACTCTCTTACACACCCGTATAAAAGAGCAACTGCGCGATAACGAAAAGGGAATTGACTCCGGGTATTCGTCCTTTTTTCTCGAACTAGATAAAAGTCTTTTTTATTACGTAATTTAGTATTGAAAAAGGGCACTTTTTTTAAGTAACCCTTTTTTATTTGGTCGTTAACCCGCCCGCTCTAAGTGAGTTTACCTTTCTTGTGTTGAGATGAAGCACTGATTGGCGTATTAGTTTCTCTTTTTATTTTTATCTATCCTATAACTAAAAGTCTTTCTCTTAGCGATTCTCTAGGAGTGAATTCCATGTGCCATAAAAGGGAAAAATCTACCAAACGAAGTACTACACATTCGAGTCCTATACGAAATGTATCTTAGCTATCCTACTATAGCAGCTTTTCATGAGTGCCAACAGTGAATAAAAAGGGTCCCAATACTTTTCCTTACCTAAGTCCGGGAACTTTTATTTATGTTATGCAACCCATCACTAGGATTATGGATCTCACAAGCATATCTATTTAGTGGTAAATTAGTATCAGTTAATATTAGATACTTATATAACTTACTGTGAAAAGTATAACCCACGCTGCTTTTTTAATTACACTTTGATTTACAGAATACTAAAGCAGCTAAGTAGTAAAAGTTACTAAATAACCTCTACCAATCTAAAAAGCTCCTCGGAGTTTCATAGATATAAGTTCCCCTTTTTCCATTGGCTACTTCGTAAATATAAATCAACTGGAATTTGATACCTTAAAGAGAGCTCTTCTACCGAGGTTCCTATCGGTTGTATTCTATACTCCTAGACTGCTTTCACTTTGGGCTCAGAAAAAGAAGGTTTTCCAAAGAGAGAAGTTGAATCCAAGTCCTAATCTCGAGTTTGTAAGTGGTATCTTGATGTATAGTTAGTTTGAAGGAAGATATATAAAGAATACTTCTAAGTAGGTTTGATCTAGGCTATGCATACTCCTGTAAGAAATTGTAATGTTGCAAATCCTAATTACAAAAAAAGGAATGCTTTTAATGCTCTTTAATCTTGGTATAAGGGTTCTTTTTTCTTTTTCAGGGATAATTTTGTTTACCTTCGAACCTACAAGAGAATTCATTTAATTGGACTTGCTAAAACTCCTGATAAAAAGGTTTTTATAATTACAAAGAGCTGCTAGAATCCAGTCGAAACCGAGTTTGATTAATTCTAATAAGAAAATATTCATATACTTGAGGGATGCTTTCCTTGCGTTCTGCTTCTGAGGAAAAAACTATTTTAGTTAGGATACTTTATGATATTCGAAGGCAGTTCCTAATCACGTTTCATAGATCCTTCCAGACTTGGAGGTCAGGGCTTAATACACTAGCCTCTACTAGGCTTACTAAGCCAATTCCTCAGAAGTTTTTAGAAGTTTATTTATTATACTGTCAGTTCCTCCAATTGGTTTCAAACTAAAAGATGCTATATCTACTCGGATATTCTCTACAACTCGTATAGCCTATACTCAGGAGCTGGAACACTCCTTGTAGTTTCTTTTTCACGAACTCGGGGCTATAAAAGAAGGTTTTGGCGCACGGGAAGTACCATACAAAAAGGTTGATCTTATATATAATAGAGCTTAGTACACAAAAGGGTTTATACAAAAGTGATCCAAAATGGGATTGCCCTTAACTTTTTTATTGCTTTTTTTTAAGTAAGCTCATAAAATAGGCAGTTTTCTTTATATTATAGTAAGGATCTTTGGAGCGTTATGGTTAGTGCCTGCTACAGCTAGAAAAGTAATCCCAATATAGAAATTGAAATCCCGAACCACTGCTTTTTGGCTTCTTTAGTCCCAAATATTTCAAGGTTTTGAATCTTTATAAAGTATAAACCTTGACAGTAGAAAAAGGATAAAGGAAAATCCGGGGTTTTATAAATGAAATATAGAAAACTGTAATTACGAGTGCTCTTATTTTAAAGGAGGTGCCTAGTTAGACTAGATTCCAGGGATCAAGAGTTATACAGGAGCGGGTTCTAAAGGAAAGTTAGGATAACCGGAGTTTAGGGATTTATCTTAGATCTTAACTAAAGAAAAGGAATTCTATAAAATATATAGTAACATATCTTATCCGAAAAACCGTGGCTTAGGGCAAGAGACCCCATAAAGAAGCCTGATCCAAGTGATTAGACAGTGTTTTTTAATTTATAGAATTACTGTATTGATTTATATATTAAGTTGTATTTTTGGATGGATAAGAATTAGCCTCTATAATAATCTTCTAACTTTTGAATTCACACGGCGACTATTTAGTCAAATAATAAAGGTAATGAATTGATAAGCATTTATATTCTTGAGGAAATCTCGTATAAGCCAGAGCAGAAAAGGCTGTATGAATAAATCCAAAATTAAGGTAGAAACAAGCAACAAAAATTATGGTAAATCCTGTTAAAATTTTTTTTTCAGTAAGCTAGCAAGGAAAAGCTAGGATGTCATTTAACTTAACCTTCTTTAAAGGAGTACATACCCGGTCAAAGCAAAGTAAATAGAAAAGAGAAAACTCCCTTTAGATTCTAGAAAGCTTTGAAAGGAGAGTACCGTTTATATTTTGGGTTATTTATAACCTATAGGACATAAAAAACTAGTTGGGCGGGTACTCCGGATCTTATAATTATCAGATATACTTAAGTCTAACAGGAGCCTCACCATTCTTTAAAAACTTGCAAGTATGCTGCTCAGGAATGTATCAAACTCAATTATGTATAAGAACTCTCGCAGGTTCGAATCCTTGATGCGTATTACAATCCGGGGCAGCGGATCAGATTCAAACCTACAAGCAATTAAGTTAACAATAAAGCACTTCACTGCACTCGCCCAGTCTTTCAGTTGTTATTCTTTTAAACTAAATGTGAAATGGAATAACTAAAGAGGACCCGTGTGTATTACTATAAGTTTTTCTTACTAAGAACGAAAAATCCATCCTGGCTAAGGGGTCCTTCTACTTAGCAAATATGAATAAACTAGTGGTTTTAATCTAGATTCTGGTACTTGAAACTGGGATTCTATAGAATCCATTTTTGTTAGTGAATCCAATGATAATAAAACCTATTGTTTGTTGGCTCTACTCTATGATTTTAGACTTCTACTCTATAGAAAGATGCCGTAACTCTTAAAAACCCCGGGTATCAAAAAAGGGATACCCTGCTTAGAATATATCCAAAGTCAACAAATATCACATTGCATACAAAAAGGGAGGAGTCCACTAATTACTTATTTACTTCTTGCTTTCTCTATAAACTTGAACTAAGCTCGCTTTGCAGAACATACACAGACAATGTATCCTACTGGCTTTCAAACACACCCTAGTTAGTTATAGAATTCTACTTGTTTTATAAAATAGAAATTGACTCTAATCGAACTTAAGTCTTCGCCCTCTCGAACACTGAAAATGCATTAAAGGAGGCACTTACGAGTAGAGTTCATGTTATACATTGTAGCAAAAGCTAAAATTTTAAATCACTTATAGAAACCCATATTCCAGCACCCCTTAGTTAGTAGCCTTAGTGTGGTATCCGCGGGTTTAGTACACTCAACTCCAGCTTTTTCACGGTAATATGGGTCCTACACTGGCTCGTACATGCAAAGGTTCGAATGGACTCCTTCGAATCAAATTCTTGCTATACTTGATATATAAATATACGTTTCCAAAACAAGTCATTTCTTAGGTCTTAGGGTTGATCTTATAAATTGATTATACATTTATGATATTGTTTCATATTATTCTTATCCCTATACTAAAGTCATCTTATGATAAGAAAATCCGTAGCTACCTCCTTCTTTTGCGAATACTAATCCACAATACCAAAGGTAAAGCTCCTTTTGAAAGGCAGGTAACCTCACAGTACTAGAAATAAAAGAAGTACTAAGCACACGAGACTCCTAGTTCAGCAAAGTTTCACCTTTAGTTAGTAAGAATTCATATACTTTTAAATGTAATAGAGGAGCAACCCTTCTATTAGAGCATAAGAGGTCATTGAGTTGAGTAAGTCTTTTCCATGCAAGGTGGTAACTTTTCATTTTTAGAAGCCTTGTTCCTAAAGGATCTGGTTTCTGTTCGATATTCCTTTCATAATATTTAAATAAAAGACCTATAGATCTCGGTAATAATTAGCTCATATAGCTAAGTCTAGAGTTGTTGAGTGTATGCATTTATAGGTAAGTAGAGTTACAACTAATATTTACATTACCTAATCTTATTATCTTTTTGCATTGACGAAATAGGACTCATTCTAGGTAATTGTTCGAGTCCTTTTAGGTTTTATATTATTAGGTTTTTTGAAGTATTCTAGGATAATTAAATAATTAGATAGTTAGTAATCCAAGGAGGCCTTAATAAAGGAAAAACAGGATGTAAAGGAATTGCTTGTATAATAAATAGAAAAGGGTACCCCAATAGAAAAAGTTTACTGGATCCAAAGCTTAAACTTCTAAATTTACTGAAGGGGTACCTATTTGATAAAGAAAATGAAACTGACTGAAAAGTTCTTGATGTAAGAGCTAGGAATTACCTTAGGAATACCCAGATATATCAAATACGGAAAGGGTAGGCCTGTAATTGAAATAAGCTAAAAGAAAGAGTAAAAATGCTTTTTTAGGTGCATATTTGAAAGCTTGTTGCATTAGAGACTGCTACGAGCATTGGAATTCTTTACTTGAGGTAAAAGGAGATAAAAAAAAAGGGGGGGTCTGGAGTTTAAGTTCGGTTATCAACCAAGGAAAAGTCTTGCTTTTATATTATTAAGAAATGGTGAATTTATTGATCAACTTATAAATCCTACTCACTAGAAACTCTCTAATCAAGAATATTCTAAACTAATAGGTGGACGAAACCCGTAAAAAGAATAAGGGTATAAGGTAACTTATTAGTATTGGTTACAGTAGGCTATAAACATAATCACTTATATAGAATAAAAATCTCTTTCAACCGCATATATATTCGATTAACTAAAGTAAAGGCTCTTATACCGGATGCGTGAAAACCTTGCTGATTTTAGTACTCAAAGTTATACCTAAGAGTTCTGGATATAGTACTAAGGGCCAGAGGTTGCTAGGGGATCCCCTTCACTCCTTTTTTTGTTCTTGCTCTCTAAATTGAAATTGCTTGTCCTCAAGAAAGTGTTAAAATAAAAAGTTTTTCTAAATACGGTTAACTAATACTAGACAAAAGTATCCCAGGAGCCCTACCCGGGTTACCCTTATACCTGGATTAAATATAGGCGCTTCCCCCTATTTCATTTATACGAAACCCTTTTTGCGAAATTCAGTAGTCTCCGTAAAGTATAAAGGAAGTGCCTGGGCTATAATTTGATTGGGTTGTGTACTCGATAGTATCCTTATATCTGACTAAACATTAATTATCATAGACCCTGGGTAAAATGAAGGTATTCCTTAAAAAGTAGGATTAAAGACTTGCTGTAAAAACTACAAGGGGAACGTAAAAGGGCAAACTGCTGCAGAAAAAGGGATCCTTACTAAAAAGGTCCTTTTTACTGTAGAGTAGAAAAGAGGTTAGATTTTACTAAGCAATTTTTAAAAACTCTCAAAATAAGAAAGTGCTTTAGAAGAAGTAAGCACTTGGAAAAACTGAATAAAGAGATAGAACTTAACATCAAAAATCTGGTCCGAATAAAGCAGCGGTACCAAAAGAGCTCTAGACTGGCCATGTTAAAAGGCTTCTAAGATATTAATGCCTCAGCGATATATCTAAATTAGAATAGTGCCTTTTTAAGCAATTCTACTAAACGTGAACAAGGAAATTCCTAAGAGTGATTCGATATACGTAGTTTGAAGTAGGGTCTCCCAGTACCCGCCCCTTTAGAAAGAGAGTAAGTTAGTTCTAATCTGCTTTACATTATGGGTATTTTGTATTACTTGTCATAAACGAATCCACCTGGAATTTACGAGAGTTTTGGTTACTTTTCTGTAGTAATTTACTCAGATAAACCTGGATCGAAAGTAAAGGAGCTTTTTCTATTTAGTGTTAACCTATCTGGCTGGTATTAACCTTTTTAGTAGAAGAAGGAATCCTCTCGAAAAGCAGTACATAGAAAGGTTCTCTGAGTACAAACTGAATAATAGTAAAAGGTTCACAAGAATGGTAACTAGATTTGGTGAGAAACCAGAGGTCTCTTAAAGCGGGATCACTTTTGGAAACTCAGGAAATGCCTTATAGAAATAAACTGAAACTTGAGCTAAGTCAATAAAGAGCTAACATATCATATAAAGTGACTGAATTAACAAAACCTATCATAATTATTCATAATAAAAAGAAAAAACGGAACTAGTTGAGCACTATAAAAGCTCTTAATCAATTTTGGCAGGGGACAGTCCCATACGGTTGGCCTAAAAAAGAAAAAGCCTACTTCGAAGATAGTAGATAAAGGGTCGGAGGCGATATAAGGGAGTCTTTTTAGTTATATCTCAGGTTCTTTTAAGTAAATTTCTTTTAAAAACTTTGTGATTGGAAGCCTTCACAGAACTCCGGGGTAAACCTTTCTTAGGAAGTACCGAGAACCCTTGGGCCTCGCTGGGTACACGTAAATCCTGTGTTTTATGGGTAGCAATCCAAAAAGCTATTACAACTTCAGACTTATTTATATTATTATATAGTAAGTTTCTTTCGTAGAAATAGGTGTTTTTGATTACCTTATGATATAGGATAAAAAAAGAGACAGAAAATAGATAAATCTAGGTAATAGAGTCACTTTTCCTTTTTAGAAGAATACCTCTTTTAAAAGTATAAAACAAGGGTTTTATTTCAGAGGTAGAATCAATTTAGTAGAAAGTAAGAGAATCTTATACTCTGTAAAAAGACATCTTTCTAATTACTAATGAATCCTTTTAGTAAATTAGTATGGCTAATGTAAAAGCAGAACAGAATCAGTATAGGACTGCTCTTTGAAATGAAGTAGTATATAAACTTGTTGTAGAACTTCATAGTTTCTTTTTCTTTAAGAGTAAAGTGTTGATATTGTATTGAGTAAGAGAGCTTTGACTTAAATATTATATGTACCTCAGGTTTTATACCTTATTGGTATTAGTAATTTATAGCTATCCATTTTTTGATAACTAAGTCGTCAGCAGAATATCCTTGGAACAATCCATATATTACTTCACACAAGCTTGAGAAGAAGATCTTATCTTAATCGCTTGCTGGCTACGCTAGAACTTTAGTAAATAAACGGATCCCATACCGTATAGATATAGTCAAACAATTTGGGATTCTCTCACACTAATTAAATGGGAGCCTTCATTTGTAAGCTTTTTTCACTAGATACTGTTGAAAGCGAGGGTTTTTCTCGGTTGCTAGCTTTCTTATTTAGTAGTACCCCCGAGAGCCGGCTATTCGGATTAAGCAGCGTCTACGTTACCTAACTCTTTGTCTCTAACTCCCCTTTAGAATAAGTCCCATTTATCTACCTTTTACGTCAGGGGCTTTTTAAACAGATATACAATAATGATAACACTTCAATAGATATTTGATAACTTATCTCTAAGGTCAACCTTGTACTAAACTAGCGATCGCTTTGTACAAAAGTAGGGGCTTAAAAAAGAGGGATTCAATTCTAAAGTAAAATCAGGATAGTGGGATTTATAGTTACATTTTTGAATCTAGTGAACCAAAGCTTACAAGACCATATAAAATAAAGACGAAATTACTATTTTAAACAAGACTTCTTGGTGTAATAAAAGGCTTATCCTTCACAGGGACCCCCGGATATTAGTAAAAAAAGAATTTTTAGGATATATTCACCTTAGTTTACTTATCTTACGTATGCATTTGTAGTAATTAAAACTTTGAATTTCTTCTATATCTACAGAATCAGGGTATTCCTATTTTATTCTTTGTAACATCACTATGGATAAGAAAGAACCTTATTGTACATAGGTAAGTGTTATACCTGACTGTAGCGCATCGAAGGGAGGGAAGGCTGCTTTTTAGTATCTTAGATAGAACTTGAATACCTTAATACCCCAAAACTTCATTTTCAAAATACCCCAATTCTTATGACTTCATTTAGACCTCTTTTTGTAATCCCTTGTTTCATATGTCTACTACCAGGACCTTTCTTACTTTTCTACATAACTTTCTTTATTTCTATACTATACCTCTAGCTATCCTAGTCTTATGAGCTGCTATTATAAATGTACTCCGCATCTTACTCCTATGAAACTTGGTAGGAACACTCTTAATCTTCGCATAGTTATAATTTCTATCTCATGCATACTACTCTTAAGACTCCCTTTTAACTGGCTAAGACCTAAGGAAAGTCCTATAAGTAGGGAATACCCCCTTACTTGCTAGGCCTATAACTGATACTAGAAATCTTTCAACCCAAGCTTCTCTCTTATACTATGCTATGCTAGCCTTACCTTAACCAATAAGTTTCATTTACTGTCTTTAAGTGCCCTTTTAGACTAGAAACCCCTATAATAAAGGATCACTATGAGCTTGACTTTTAGGACAACACCCTTTCTTAAGGAAACTTCCTTATTAACTAACTGAACTTGCTTAAAGAATAAGGACCCTAAGAAGACAAGACTATATGGGTCCCTCTAAGGCGGCGCCTATCCCTAGTACAAAAACAAGGAAGGATTTTGAAAAGGGATTTATAATCAGCGACTCTTAACTAATTTGTATGAGATATCTTTTATAAGAGATACCCTAAAAATAACTGAAAGTCCTTGATAGTGGAATTTTTTAAATTGTTACTTTACTATAGGAAATTTTTAGTAACTAAATTGCCCAAATAAGGGAGCCCGAAAGTTGAAGTCAACCGTGTATACAAACAGTTTTTCCGGAATGCTTTGATTAAAAGAGTAAATACTCGCTAACAAGAGTTGTACTTATATACATATACTCTGTCAATTAAGGATATCCTGTGTATTTTGATATACTAACCGCTCTCGTTTGATCGGAAAAGGCAAGGTAATAAAATAAAGGGGTTCTTTATTCCTGAGGAGAGTTGTAAAGAAATCCGTTGGCATTTTGAAACACATTTCAATTTCAAGAGTTTGGAATAATTTAGATTGTGATTATGAGCTGCCTCTAATTCTAATTAGCAAAGATTTTCAAGGCCATGGAGAGCTGAGCTTCCTTATATAGATTTCAGAACCTTACTTTATCGAAGGATTACTTTTTATTTAAGGAGAGAGCTCTGAGATTCATCATTAGTGCTTTTTGGCGTGTTTTGACCAATTAATGCACGAGTATAATTTGATAGTAAGTAAGGTGTTTAGGATGAATCTTGGATTCAATTCTACCTGACCCTTAGAAAACTTTTATAGGTCTTTTTTTATGTATATATTCATTCTCTTGTACTCTCCTATCCTTTTAAGGGCCCCTGTTAAAATTCTCTATCAAAAAACAAACTTCTCGTTTCTCGACTAACTAGCCCGGGGTTACCCGTAGAAATTCGGAATTTAAATTCAGTAACTGTATAGCGTAAATGAAATGTGCAGAGTCTTTGGGGATCTTTCTTTTAGCTAAATCTAAGGTTTGTCTTCAGTACTAGACTTTATAACCTGAGTGGGAAAATAGAAGAATTCGCTAAAGGAGAGTTTGCTATATTGTATTAAATAAAAAAAAAAAAAGTGAACACTTTATAAAATAAAGAAGAATCTCCTTAAGAAAATACTCATAACCTCGTTAAAGAGAACTCGTAAAATAGATAAATTATCTGCTCCCCGTTGCATATGCAGGATCTCTTTCGAACTTTTTAGATTCAGATAATCATACTTTTAGTCTCAAATCCAATAATAGTAAATCGTCTAAGTAAGATCTCCCCTTTACTTATAAAAGGTTCTTTATTATAAGATTATCCCTCGAAACATGTAGGAATACGACTTCTTCAAAAGCAGGGACTCCCATTAAGTGCGCAGTATCTTTTTCTTCAAGATCAACTCTGATATTCAATCCCGAGGTCCTTTAAAAGGGGAAGGAGTTAGTAAAATTGTTAGCGTATAGGAGAGGAGTTTTGTGTTATGAACAGTAAACCACAAGGTTAGCTTTTTTAATCTTAGGATCCTTTACAAAAAAGTAAATAAAGTATAGAATACCGGATCCAGCCACCCTTTTGTGACTTGTCCAAGCGCTCAAAATAAATTAGCAGTCTCCTAAACCCGTGTTTTATCTGATATGTTATGTAGAAAAAGTCAAGGATAGCTCGCAATTCAAATTCCAGTTAGTAGTACAACAAAATAGATACTCCGGTTTCTTAAAAAGCTGTTAGTAATATAATAAAAATAGAAAACCCGCCCAGCTGTCTTGTGACATCTATACAAAAAGGTTGCTTTGTATTAACCAGATTGACTTCATTTAAAGTGAAGCCTTTTTCTTTCTTGAGGTAGTACAATCCTCAGTAAAGTAATAGAATAGATAAAGTCATTTTTATTATGTAAAAACTGTTATATAGTCTTTCTTTTATAACCTATTTCAGGATATTCTTTTAATTCTTTTTATAAAAACTAGAAAATTCTCTTTAGTCTCCACCTAGAAAAAACTTGTCTTAGCTTAACTGTCAACTTTTTATAAGTTTGGTCAAATAATAAGCATAATCGAAGTTACTTGGGAATCAAATAGTTTGAAGTAACTCGATGTTCTTGGTTACACCAAAGTCCTTGTGAACATAGTAGGGATATAATTGGGTAGTAAAATAAGCCCTATATTAAGATTAATAAAGGTATTTCAATTTTAGTGTTTGCATTTAAAGTAAAGGCATATTTAATAGAATTAAGATAGAGGAGGTTCCTTTCATAGTAAAGATCCACGTCAGGATAATACACAAGAGTAAATATAGTAAAATCTTGGTGCAACAGGTTCATATCAAAGTCCTCTAATATTCTCGAAAAAGGGAAAATAAGTTCTGACGCAGCTTCCGTAATTTCGTACTCTTTTCTTTACTTGTTGAATAGGTGTTACCGGGTTAGTATGGTGTGTAACGGCAGAAAGCTCTAAGTTTTTAAATATTTATTTAAAGAACTTTAAAAAGAGTGATTCTTGTGTTAGATTAGAGATAAGGTAAATACTTTTTTTATACTTTTACGCTGTTATGATATATTATTTGAAACCTTTTTCAGGATAAGAACCTGGCTAAGGGAGAAATTCTTAAGGACTCACTAAGGATCTAATTCTATACAGCCACACAACTTCTTACTGTCGAAGAATACCAGTAATATAGTTCTTTGTAGGATCCTTAGTTTAGCGAGAACTCTTACCTAATTTAGGAAAGAGAATACCGAGGCATAATTCTAAGGATTCCTGCTCTTAGGTAGGGCTGCTTCTTGATGTACTATAGTGAGTAAATAGTCATTGAAAATGGGCTTTAATATCGGACTTGCTTCCTCAAGAGGGAGATAGTTCTAGTATAATTCGCATATAATTTAGCTAATTATTAAGGTGCTATAAGATAAAAATGAGTGTATAAAACACGGAATCTTTATATCGTGTATTAAGAGTGGAATACAAGCTCTTATTATCTTATCAGAATAAAAAGGAAAGACTTCCAAAAAAATATATTCTTTCAACTATAATATAAACTAAAAAGAATAGTTAAGGCATAACTAAGTTTAAGACTTCATTTTAAAATAGAACTAATAACAAGGGAATTCCTCCTCTTCAGTGATCGAATTATTACCATACATTCTAACGGTAAGCAAGGCGCCATCTTATACTAATAATCCTGAGAATTCTATATAAAATCTTTTTATATACTCTAAACACAAGGATTCCTTATTCTTCTTCTGCTACTCCACGGAAACATGTTTCTGAAGAGAGTATTTCCAGATGCAGCCTTTTGTATTGTCTTAATAGTAGGAGGGCTCTTTTGGTATATTAGATAGATAGTGGATACCTTTTGTTATATACCTGTATTATGGAATTGCGCTTAGCAAGGTTAAGATAGCCGCCCTTTTATATAGGGAAGCTTTATAGTTTATTTTGCACCTAGTGTATAATACCGACTCCTATTTAATACCAATTTTTGAATGGTTAGATCGTAGCTCTATTTCCCGTCATGTTGGTGATTCAAATCGAGTAAACCGGGGTTCCTTTTTGGGGTCTTATTTTCTAAGCAAAAAAGTTTGATAGGGTTGAGAAGTTCTGGTGTATAAGAGTCAGCGGGGCTTTAGATATTAGCAAGTACAAATGAAACATACTATTCAAACTCTATACAGTATTACAAACTATAGAGATAATTGAACTGTAGAGGGAATACCAAGTAAAATGACTGAAAGAGACGGTCTGTTTTCATGTTCCTCAAATCCTAACTAAGATCTAAGGCATTTACTACTTTATTTTACTACTTCGTCGAAAAAGCATGAGACTACTACTATGGCATATAAAATAAGTTTCAGTTGAATCTTAAAATAAAAGAGGCGGCTATTTCTTATATTAGGCGCGTGTTCCACGATGGATTTATTTTACACATCCTATTAAGCTCCGGTATACAAAAAGGCAAAAAAACTGTTCAAATAATAGCAACGAAATCTAAGAGAACTCTCAGGAAAAAAGAGTATCTACATTGCATATCAAAACCATAGACTGAAAACGTATCCATTCTGACACTAGGATAGAATAGTATAGGGCGGATTCCTAAAGTGGTATTTCTTGTCGAGAGGGTAACTCTACTAAAAGGGAGAGAAGCTACTTTATTAGATTTGACTCCTTTCACTAATGAGACAATGAACAAATAAATTCATAAAGGGTTTGGTGGTAGCAGACGTGTTTATTTGACCAGACAAGTAAGAAAGTACAAGGTGACTTTTTTATGAGACATGGATGCCTTATGATAAAGGTGCTTTTCCGGCTTGTGTTGTTTTTGAGACTTCCTAAACGTTTCATGCGTATTTAGGTGGGGCACTATTAACAAGTAAAAGAGACTAGAGGAAATGGGAGTCGAACCCTTGCGATTCCATGAACCAGTACTTTCTACACTGAGGAAAAAAAGAGTTCCTTTAAACAGAAGTTTCCTTGTGACTTAGGCTTGACTTCATTTACCGGAAACCCATTACTTTCAATAAAACAATAAAAAGAACTAAGAGCAACAAATCCAGATTAATAACTATACCAAAACTCGCTATAAGGCAATTTAAGTGCACTAAAAACAGAATTAGCCCGCCAAGTAAACTGATTGTACATCGGAGACTTTTGCGTTTGATTTTAGACATTTGAAACCCCCTTTAATAATTAATAATGTGAGGACTTATTACACTAAACCAGGGAGATAAATAAGAAACCAACTTTTAAGTGCCCCTACATGGGTTAGTAAGCAACTCCTTATATTTCCTTATAGCTGCTTTAATCAAGAAATTTGGAAATAAATCAAAAAGTGAAGCCATTAAGAAGTGATTGTCCCTATGGTCTAAATAAGTATCTCTATAAATACCTAAAAACTCAACCTTCCTACGCTTCACTGTCGGTAAGAATTATTTATTCCTAAACCTTTCTAGGGCCCTCTGATAAGAACTGATTACAATACAAGGAGGAATCTCCCTTAACAAACAAAGAAGAATATCTATACTATCTCTTATTTCATTTTGAAACTATATATTCATTACTTAATTAATACTATAAAAAGAACTTAAATAAATCCACATCAATTATGAGAATTGAACTCAAATTAGACAACCTTTCTAGCTTTTCCAAGGCCAAGAGGTTCTATATGTATTAGGAATCCCTAACCATTTTAGTATACCGTATCGAACTCTTTTTTATTATGTTGATATAGTATATAGAACCCCTTAGATTTAAGAAGGTATAGATTTGAGCTACAGATTGAATCACTTAGCTATTAGACTTTCGATATCCTCGCCAAATCCTTTTCTTTTATCCAGAAAAAGTCACTGATCTAAAAAATACTATATAAGAGAACTCTTTCCTTCTGTATGAATTCTAGTGAGTAAGAGCTGCTCCATATTTTTTTTTGAGAATACCCATACTGCAGCAAGATCGAAGACTTATAACCGAAGTTTTCATAGCTCTCATCTTTGTCTTTGGAAAGACCTTGTAGACTCCTCACACAACAGCAGGGCGAGCGGATATTGAATACAAAGTAAAGTAAAAAAGAATCTCATCTGTAATGAGTTTAACCCAAGTTCATAGGTATTTTCCTTACTTGTAAAGTTTTATACGTCTCCCACTTTTTGGTACGAGTAACATATAAGATTTTTTTCGGCGTCTTACTTCATTCATTATTTATTATATTTATGGGTGAAACTTCAAAAGCAAAATAGATATTTGTCAAGTTCCGTACAAAGTCCTAGTACTCTTTTAGTAGTGAAATTCTCCTAAAAAGGGAAGTAGTTTAGACAGCTACTGACTTTATAAAGAAGAAGACTTCTTTCTTGTTTTGGATCAGTCAAAATTTCCTAGGTATGGTTTTGAACAATCCCCGGTCGTCTTAGCCAATCGACAGGCATAAACCAAGGACCCGCACACAAGCTAAAAAGAAATTTTTAGGGTTATACAAGTAACCCCTCAAAAGGTAGAACACAAATACAATATCGGTAGATAGTTCAAGCGGGCTCGGCTCTCTTAGCTGGGACTCCTTTTGAATCTAGTTTAGTGCTTATAAACAAGAATTCTATTTATTTGACAGACGAAGGCTCCAGTAGTTTCTGCAACTCTTTCTGGAACTGGACTTCCCAAATGAAAATCTCGTAATGAACCTGGTAATGCTAAGCACTCTGTTTTAGAGAGAGCTTACTAGTTTAGAAATTGAAGTGTTTTCTTAGTTATGGATTTCTCTACTAGGACTGGATATGAGAGATGATATATAGAAGTATAAAAAGAAATATGACTATAAACACAAGAATCCCGACCTCATATAAAAGAATTCGCCAAAGCCCTTTTTTTAGGCGCCCCGCGTGCCTTTGAAATGCAGAATTTATCTGATATGCAGTCGTACAGTACATAAAGAAGGATCCCATCAGGTCCCAACTTTGTCAAGCTATTATTGATCAATAATTGTGGTTAGTCCTAGTTCGTCTCGCATAAATTTCGTAGGGGTTTTATAAGCTGAAGAGAGTACTCGGTAAAGTCTTATATTCGTAAGTAATTTAGTGCACAAAATCTCTCACGTTTTGATAGTAATAGATCCCCAGGCTATTAAACCTTTCAAAATGGGAGAGGCAGGATTCGAACCTACGTAGAAACCTTCGAAACAAAGGCAAGATTTCTCTTGTTAAGTCAGCTTACAGACAGAACTCTCAAATCAGTACCTTTTGAAGCATAACCTAAGCCCTTGACTAAACTCCTTACTTTAGAGCTGCTTCAACTTAAACTTCAGGAACAGCTGGTCAGAGTGCCCCTAGAAAAACCTTTTCATTTCAGTAAATACTTTCATAATATATAGTACAGATATATAGTACAGACTAAAGCTAACAAACCCTAATAAAATTTCATTTATCCTGAATTCAGGTACCTTTTGGGATACATTTGACTCTGAAAACACGGAATTCCTTATAATTGTACTTTTGGATCAAAAAAGCATGACATATGAAAGTGCCCCCGCTTTATAGAAAGCCTTTGCCTTTAACCGAAAATCCTGACTAGATAGAAAACCTAGAAAAGCTCATATAAGTGTTCATTACACGCAAGATTGTCTTTTTTACAATTATAAGGTATCCGGTATTTATTCTGTGTGTATAGACGACTCTCCCCAGGTTTTTGTCAAGGAAATAGGGTTTCAAAAACTAATGCAATATTATCAGACTCCGGTTGCTCGTTACCCAGCGATGCGTGGCTCCTTGGAGAAAAAGTTATCAAACTACTAGCCAAAGCTTCTATAAAAGAGCTGCTCCCTATATCTTATATTTTAGTTAGAACCCTATTCAAGTCAAGATATCCTTATTATTTAAAGTTATGAATTTCCAAGTGCTTAGGCGTACTGAAAATGAAAAAGGGCATAGAATTGTTTTTTTAGTTTAGTATTAATTGCCTTAAATAGCAAGGCAGACCTCCCCTCATATGGCTGAACCATATATGGACTCAGTTTTGTTAGCTCTAGACTTAGGTATAAAATAGAGGAAAGTGAAAGACTGGAATTTTTTACTGAAAAGTGCTAAATTAACCGGAGGTTGCCTCTAAAAAGGGGATCCGAGGGTATGTGTTTTTATTGTGACTCAAAAACATAGGACGAGGAAATTCCAATCTTAATAATAAAAGACACTGTAACTCAGCGTTTGTCAGTCTTTTTATCCTTTAGTATTTAGATTCAAACCCGTAGAGTAGTATTCAATTCTTTTCTATCTAAAAGATTCCATATCTTGTTTTCTTTTAATAATATAAAATTGAAATATGATAATTGTCTAGGCAAAATAAAAGTCTTAATCTTTAATAAAAAGATCCTTATTTGGACCAAGATATTACTAATTTATGAAATGTAATTTTAACCATCGGTGTAAAATTGAATTCTTTATTTGTTTTCTTTCTTTTGGCTCCGATGTAGTTATTTTCCTGATATTTGCCCTAAATTCCCGGTAACTCTTTATAAAAAGTAGTTTACGATGCACGGTAGGGGCTCCATTGAAGCAAGTACTTGTAATAAAAAGTAGAATATACATCAAAGATTACTGAGGAGGACTTTCAAGTTTTCCTTACCAAGGCAACCGTCTACTATCGCGGGGTTTGCAAGGTTTTTCTTAGCGGAACTTTTTCATTTGGGGCTTTCAAACAAAAATAGGAGACTCCCCAATCCTAAGACAGGATCAACTACTTCGACTCGAATTGAAAGACTGAATATTCACTCATAAAAGCAGGCACTTCATTTGCAGCACGTAGAACCGGTACCCCCTTCTTTTAGCTCTTTTGAATTGAACTACTTATTTGTACTCCTAAGCGGGATTTTATCTGTGTAGATACCGCTTTTTAGACTTTTTTTTTCAGATTCGTTCTTTTTATTTTTAGTAGGCGTTCTCTATTGGATTTTGGATCTCCTATAGCCAGAAGAAAGAGACTAAAATTAAGAATTTAGAAAAATTCCTATGGATATTAGTTAGTAAATGAGAAATGAGTAAGATATTCAACCTGAATGTTATGGCCTCACAAGAAAATGGATACCTAAATGAAAACTCTTTTTTAAACTAAATAAAGGAAGCTTTTAGCTACATACAATTTCCTAGTAAAAGATTTACACATTATCAAAAGCTTCAGGATACTCTTGTCGAAACTCAAAAAGCCCCTTATAATTCAGGTTATTGGGAAGGGAGCTATACAAAATGGACCTAATTAAGAACCCCCGGTTTTGTCACTACTCCAAAGAATCAAAACTAGGATCTCTCTTATATCCCCACTCCTTAACAAATGAACATATATGAACTCCTATTTTTCTAGGAAAACTTAAGCTTATACTATCTTTTTAGTCATTCTTTTCTTACCTTTACACTACTAGATTGTAGCCCTTTTAGGTCTGACATCTCTTTTAACTTATAGGTCTTACTTTTTAAATCGCAATTCTTGATCAAGGTCTTTGCATATATTGCTAGTTCTATAGTCGCCCAACTCCTTTTGAGATACCGCAAGATCCTAAATTAGGTGTCCCTAAAATGTGTACGAAGGGTTACGATAGGTACACAAGATATAATTCAATACAACCCTAACCTAAGAAAGTTACTAGAAAATATTGGATTCACTCTTTTGTGAATATCAAGTAAAAATCTACTTATATAATACAGGATAGCGTCGCATACCCTACTTCAAATAAAGTCAAACTCGATTCTCTTATAAGTCATTAAGCTTCTCGCAAGGAGTACTCTCTTCAATAAATATCAGAACACAATACGTGATAGGTCCCTGGTAAACCCTTTACTCAAAGTTCTCATTCCGTAAGATTTACGAGAACTGCATACAGCTAAAATCTGAAACTGCTTCCACATAAAGGATACTTATGTTTTTGCCGGGCCTCAAATCATTTATTGTAAGTTCTTTACCCAAGATACTGCATCCTTGTGGATCCCTGAACTATAAGTTTGAAAGAGGGCATTCCGACAAAAAAGCCTAAGGGGATAGTTTTTTAGGAACTATTTCTTTTTTTAAAATTCTAATGAAGTTTTTTATGATGAGTAGGATCTAAAAGTCTCATACTTTGAAAAGGAAACTATACCGACCCTTAATATAGGACTTTCACAAAAATTTGTATTTACAGTAATGCACTATAAAGGGGCTCTTGTATAAGAATGTAAGGTTTTAAATATGTGGGGTATACAAGGAGGTAGCTGTGATTATCAAGAACCCCAGGAAGTACCTTGTCGTTCGGAACCATCAGTATTCTTTATTGCTAAGAGAAGCTTTCATTCTATAATGTTGCAAACGAGGGAGCATTTCAAAATTCTGTTGCCGCACGGCGGCATACTCCTTTTTTATATAGTTAGAGACTTATCTTAGTTAAACATAAACGACAGAAGATAATCTATGAGGATATGCACTTCTAAAGTTTGATCCTACCCAGTTATAAAAAGAATATCTAATCTATTATTATATTACTCGAGCACTCAATTTGAGTACCCCGAGCTAGCTGTTTATAAAGTAAAGAAAATGAAATTATTATATATTTTAGTAAATCCTATTAAGCCTTAATATATCTTCAAATCTTCCCAAATGAAAGGGGAGGAATACCACAAGTCTTCTTCTTTGTTTTGCTAGTGAATACAGAAGCTTTTCCTATATTAGTTATTGTAGGAGCTAAAATCGAGGGGAGGGGAGATACAGAAGAAGTATTTCGCATAAAGAACACCCCCTTATTAGATATCAGTGGAAAAAATTGGATATGTACAAGTACATGTTTGAGCTGGAATATTGAGTTTTAAACTTTTTTATAACTATATTCTTTGCTCAACGAAATATTATACGATATTTGCTAACTCTCAATTTCAAAAAAAAAACTTTTAATAGTAAGCACTTATTATAAAGAAACTTGCCTCTTTCATTTTAAGCTACAAGACAATCGAGTTTACAAAAACTGAAAGATAAAGGTTTTGTCCTCCCTTGTATAATTGTACTAGGAAGAATGAGGTATCCTAGCTAAGGTTAGTAAGCATAAACATGTAAATACAAACAAATAAATAGAAGTACATTTGATACTGACTCATAAAAAGAGCAATACTGGGGGTTAAGTGTCTCGAACGGGCTAGTGTATAGGATTTCACGTTTCTTTAGAAAGGGTTTTTGGTGAGTAGTTTTTAAGGATAAACCTTGGAATTATGATATATAGTTATTAGTAAGGGTAGCCAATTTATTGGATCATGAGAAAAGTCAATTAATAACAAAGGCACTGACTATTTAATAAAGAATGATTTGTGTTACGGAAGGACTTCAAAAAACCAAGGCTAAGTCGGCATCTTGCGGAGGGGCTTTGTAATAGTTAGTTCCACTAGAACCTCTGTATGTCGGGTCATTAACAGGTACCTTACCAACTAATAACCTCTACTAGAACTGCGTACTTGACTACTAAGGAAAAGAACTACTTATTTGACTACTAAAGTACACTGGAAAGGCCGATCTAAATCTAGTCTTTATCTAGGAGGTAAGCATCAAAATGCAACTCAAAAAGGGGTATCCATAAGCAACAACTAACTGACATTCCCCTTCACTTAGGCCAGAACTCTATCATTCTTAGTAACAACAAGAGTCGCATTAGGAAAAAAGGAGTAGGCGATTTCCAATCGGGAGTTTCCAAGAATGGGATAGAACTGAGGTTAGAGTTTGACAAGCTAGGCATTTTCAGAAGAAGGCTTAACATCCCTTTTAAGACAGGTAGTATAACCCCTAAAAATCCTAGTAACATTCTAGCTGCAGGTACAGCTAAGGCAGGGAATACACCTTAACAATAAATAGAACTGCTCTAAGTATAATACACGGACTACAAGAAGCAAGCCTCGATAACAAGAAGTAAAGGTATTCTACCGCATAACATAGACGCCTAGCTGCTCACAAAGATAGAGAGCAAGACCAGAGGGTTCTATTATTTACTTTCTCTGGTTCGAAGCTCCTAAAAAAAACTATACTTGCCATTCCTTGAAATTAAGAGATAGAAGACCCTGTATCGTCCTGTTAGAGAACTAAGTAAAGAAGTTAGTCACATGTATAGAACCTCTCGAGATTCGAGATTACGCTAAAACACTCTGTCTATATCTAAAAGGAAACCTTAGAGTATCCACTAGTTTAAACTTTTACATTATATGAATGATGAAAAAAAATTGAGAATATCAAAGACTAAAACCTTTATTACACTTTAGGGGGGACTTTTTAAGGATATATATAGCCTGCCTAACAGATTTGAAACTCCTAGAGACACGCGACTTTTCAAGAGCTTAGGTCTTCACTAGATAAGGTAAGCAATACAGAATAAACCTTTTTCTTGTTTTATTTACTCAATGTTTTTTCCGACTAGAACAAGGGAACACAAAAGCAACCTACTTCTTCTTAACTTGTTTGTTAGTCTTCTGCATGACTTTATTCAGAACTGGTTTAGGAATCCGCTAGAGATAGAGAAGAGGAGATACTACTTATATAATAATAGGAATTACAGAAGCTACCCACGTAGATAAGGGATAGAAATTGAGATGGATTGCTGTTTGTTGTCTAATGGAGCTAACCTGTAGCTATTATATAGGTATAGAGTAGTTATTGTATTAGAGTTCTTTTAGTATTAGTCATAGAGTGTCTCTTATTAGAATTGTATAAGTTGTATAAGGATACTGACTCCTCCTCTTTGTGTTTAAAGAGGAGAGAACCTTAGATAGTTAGGAGTAAGTCCCTATTACCGACCCAGAGAGTACCGAGGGAGGTGAACTCATTTAAGTGTACTCATTTAAGTGTATTGAGTATAGCAAACCCTCGATTATGACACCAAAAAAGAAAAAAGAGACTTTCAACTTGACTAGAACACAGGAATTCCTTTCGTTTCACTTCTTTTAGATCCCCCAGAATTGTCAACCCAGCTGACTTCTCTTCATACATCTATTCCAGCTTTTCTTAGTCTTTACAGCTAGACTTTGCCTCTTATAACACTTCACTTTCTTAGGATTAGGAATAATATGGGTCTTACGGAGCTTAGTCTTAGGGGACCTACTCTTATGGGTCCTTGTATTCCCTACGGCAATCCTATTCTACTATCCTGTTATTGAGTATAGCGGTTTGGAAACATCGTTTTACTCTTAAAGATTCCTATCTAGTTAAAGCTGAATGAAAGAGAAATCCCAGCACCAACAATAAGGACAAACTTTCACTTAGACTGCTCGACTTGTTTGGCTTATCGTAAGCATAAAAACTCAAGAAAGTTAAGAAATACCTGGCTTCTATAACAACCTGAATTTTGAAAAACTAGATCCTGAAAATAAGGAAAACTAACCACCAGACCTATTATCTTAATCCTCATGACTATACTTAAAAACTTCTCAGCAGCTGATAGGTATACCTTTTACTCTGTATTTGGATTCTATCTTAGGAGCAGCTCTTATTTCAGACCTATTGTAGCTCTTTTCTTCTAGACTTAACTATCTTGTTTAGCTATGAAGAGGTATAAGTAGTATAGGAGTTCTTAATAAGGTATACTCCTCTGGCTCCCATGTTCTTATCGATAAAAGGGGGAAGAGAATAACCTTAGAGAGTCTTTTATTAATCCATCTTACCGCCTGAGTGCATCCGAAGAAGGTTAACGCTTTATAGTTTAAGGAATATATTCTACTTACACTGTGACCAACAACTACTGGAAAACCTAGAAACATAGGAACCTCCTTTCCTAATTTCCAGATACTGAACAACGAAAAAGCGCACAACCCATAGGATTTAACTACTTTCCTCGAAAGCTTTCCTTAGAATCCTTTCCTATTCCATATCCCCTATAAATTTAAGAAATCGAGACTACACCTTTACACAGTAAAATACTTTCAAGCAAGAAAGGCTAAAGATTATGAATACAGATTCAATACAATAATCCCCAAGTTACTCGCGAGAATCCCTATCTTCAGTTCGGCTACCTCATTAAGGTTGGGTTTTTTCTCCTCTTACATTTAAGTTGAATTGCCTTGGATTTTCTACATTTTCATTCTTTGTATTCGCATTCTCTACTTTATTATATCCGCTCATCGGGATTCCCTCTGTATTTAAATAAAGGCGTTCATTTTATATATCTACTCAGTGGAATCCTAAAATCAGAGCAGAATAGGACTCTTAAGATTAAGAATTCTCCTAAGTTAGTTACTTGTTATCCATTATCCATCAGGAACTTCTAAGATTAAGAATTATGAGTCTCTTTCCTTAAGTAAATAGTTACAATTATCTGAACTCCTTTAATAGTAGGAATGCTCAAGAATACAAGAATATCAGTAATAAGTTCCTATGGAATCTACCCGTTAGAGAATCTGTTTACCAATAACTAGGAATACAAAGTATCTATCCTTGCAGCTCTAGATCGGCCTAAGGAAATAAGAATGCTACAACAAAGAAAAACCCTTTACAATCTTGTGCTTGTGAACTCTTTCCTAAAATTGAATCAGTTACTTATTATCACAGGAACTTCCTTTACTTAAAGATGACCTATTCTCTTCTTATAATAATACAAGGAACACCTTTATTTGCTTTACCTACTTCAAAAATAGTTACAGTCGCTTCCCAACCATGATTAAGTCAGAGAGTCCTCTATACGTTCTAAACTGGAATCAAATATAGTTATCTAAAGCTAAGTCGAGATCTTAAGTAAGAATATGATACTGCTAACAGCAGCCTTAGTAGTAGGTAACTTAATTAAACCTTTCGGAGCACCCTGGTGGGTGAAAATATATGATAGAACTAAAAAGGGTTAACTAAAGCATTTTTGTATTATGGTGACTATGACATTTGCAACTCTTGTTTTATAAAAGAGAGCTTGGAACTGAAACTAACACCTTAACACTAGAATAGGGATATACTCGTCGATCACTACTAAAGGAACTCCTGCCTGCGGCACTTGAACCTCTAAATTCAATCTGATTGTGGCTGCGTAAAGTTTTGGGCGAACCTTTCTCTATTTAAGTGTATCCGATCTTGTATAGGATAAAGATCCTGAATATAAGAAATTTTCTTTTGTTCTTAATTCCCTCTAATCAAAGGGACTTCCTTATTAGTAACTTACTTATTCAAATCGCGAGCTTGTAATAAAAAAACAATGTAAGTTTTTTCTTGTTCTAGGTTAAGTGGTTCTAATTCTCCTATGTGTAAGGACATGTAAACCATTGACCAGCAACCCCTATTTAGAGACTTATATATTTTCAATTTCGTGATTAAGGATAAACTGACTCTTTTTAATTAAAAACCTAACTCACTTCGTTTTGTACCTCGCCAAAGAAGTGCGTTTCAAGACGACATGTTTCACTTTTACGAGATCTTTTGCCTATATATCCATATCGTATTTAGAACTATAATACTTTACTAAACAAGGTTTTCAATTTAAGGTTTTGTATACCACGTTCACAGGGAGCGAGGGGGCGGCGACGCAAAGTCAAAGTAAAGGAAGTTTTAGCGGCAAGCCTTTTTCCAATTACTAAAGAAACGCTAGCTCAATTGTGTTACAAAGTAAAGAGTCTAACGGGAACTTTGTATAGTAATATATCAGCGGGAATTGCTTATTATAGAATATTTGATGTTTTAGTACCGATTCCCCTTAGAATAAAGTCAAATTCAATTACCACTCTTGCCTTACGTTTTCCAGGATTTCTGACTCCTTGGTTTTCTCGATTTTATAGCGCTCATACTTCTTCCTACCTCTCATAAAATAGAGGAAGGAAGCAGAGGTAGGACTTTTGAAAACATTCCTATAGGAATCCATACAACTAGGGGCTCGGAGATATCTATTTATTATGTTCCACGTTTCTCATTATCTTCAGGTGTACCCCCCTTATTTATTCACATTACTTAAAAACCAGGCTTAATTGAAGACTTTTTATTCATAAGTAGAGTAACCCCCGTCATAGTCAATTTTGAAGTATTGAAATTACTAAGATCTGGAATTCCAATTCTGACTCTAAAACTGGGAACTAACCGTACTCCAATAAAACTTTCTATAAAAAAGCTACAAAAGTACCAAATTTAGATTGATTCTAGGATATAGATCCGGAGCTTTTGTTGATAATCGAGTTTTGGTTATACAATAACATGAGGAAAAAGAGTATAATAATTTGAGCTTACATCTGTAAAACGGAACTCCTCAACTAAAGCAATGCTTTTGGGTATTATTGATAACATGGAATTCCCTAAAAACTTCTATTCAAATAAAACACTATAGAAATTGCGCGTACCTACCTACAAGCTGTAGAATAAGACGGAAAGCTATTAAATCAAATAAGCATATGAGAGGCGTTTCCTAATATAATACAGATAGGTTTGTTAATTCTGAACTAGCAAAGTTATTGAACCCCTGACATACGCTCCAACTGGCGGGTGCTCTACCAACTGAGCTATCTGAGCGGATATTCATAGTTCTTAATAAAGAAATTCACTATATATAAGTATGGAGTAGCTCTTATTTTATTATATTTTGAGTATTCATTTATCTAAGTGATTTCCTTTTAGAACCTGCATTCAGATTGAAAAGTAACGGACACACGAATCCTAAGAGGGGTTTCTATTCAAATCTAGAGTTGTAAGTATAGAAAGACTTGGATGCATTTCAAAACAGTATAAAGGAAGTCTTTGTAAGCACGTTTATCTTGTATTAGTTTATTAGTTCTTCAATATGTGTAGATCAAGGAGATAATTGTTCTAAAAAGCTGGGGAAAACTATTAACTTATTTAAGATAGCAAGTTTATTGGTAATGCTAGCCTAAGCTAAGGGAGTGGTGTATTCTTGTGAGATTCCATTTCTTGTTCTTGATAGATAGTTTAGGAACTTATTACACTCTGAATTGTTGCACTTGACAGTCGTTGAAGGATTTGTTCTTGGCTAAGCTTTTGTGAGACTCTATTCCTGAGATGAGATTCCTAACCAAACTGAAACTCTTATTCTTGTATTCTTTTTTGTAAAGAGAGTAGATTCCCTTTGAGTGAGTGAATCCTAAGTCTTATTGGTCTTAATCGAAAGTTCCAGCTAGATTCCTTATATTGTTCATTCAGAGTTGGGATTCCTAGGATAAAATAAACTAAAAAGTCTTCTTGTCTTTGGAATGTAAACCTCTAACGTCAGATCCCATAATAAGGAAGTTCCTGTTTTAATAGGAGTAATGTCTTCTTTTGTTGGTTACTATAATTTAGTTCACAAGATACCCTAATCTTTAATAGAGGTTCCTGTTTTTTTGTTAATTGAAGGAGTCAATGAATTACTTTTATCTTGATGCTAGAATGATTTCCGATCTAATAAGCAGTTTAGCCTAGCAGGGTAACGGAGTGAAACTATATAGAATATAAAAAGGACCCTAAACTAGAGAAGCTTTCCTTATTTGTACACTCATTTCTAGATACCTTCAAACGAATCTAAGAAGTCACAGGATACAGTCCTCGCTGTCGAAGTCAATACTTTCTAGGCCTAGTTGACTGTTCTTGTAAGCCGGCTCAGAGATAGACAGGAATTGATTTCAAAGAATTGGCTGACATTGCTGGCAAAGAATTTAGGATAGACACTATATTGAGAAGGACTCTCTTAATCATGACAGATTTGAGTTCCCTTTCTTCAGTATCTTGCTAGATGGAGAGGTTTTATTATAGCAGGTATTTAGGATAACATATTCTGATTCCAATCTATCAGGCTGGTATAGCGGGTAAGAGAGTCTTAAGATAGGAGGAAAGCGCTGCTCTAAAAGAAATAGAAAAATTTCAAGGGCTTAGCAAAAACAGGTAATTTGAAAGTAGAAACTTTATACTTTTATGTTATGGCACCCTTATAAAGTGGTGTAGGAAAGTCTCTGAGGGGAGCTCCTATAAACCGGACGTGAGCCCAACTAAGTAATCAAGGCACGAATATGTTCTTTCTACAGCTCCATCACCTTTACCACGCACTTGTTCAGAAATAACTGAAGAGATCTTATTAACCAAGTATGTGCTCGCAAATCAATAAGATAAAGGAAAAGGGTTTTGCCTTTACACTATAAAAAGGGAGAAGGATATATAGATTAGTAAGAGCTAATTCCCTCCAAAGGAGTCCATTTTAATTATAAAAACAATTGTAGGTCTTTTTTTATGCAAGAATCAAAATATGAAACAACGGAGCAGGCACTCCTCCTCCCTTCTATCAATAGGTTTTGAACCATGAACATGTAGCTTCTTTTCCATAGTGCTTGGGTTAGTTGTCTTGTAGTTCTTACTAAGCCTTCCTTTACAAAAATAGCGTTTTCTTAAGATGATACCTTATTGCCGAGGGGAGACTCCTGCAAAAAGAAGACTCTTTCTCAAAAGTAAGGGAATTTAGTTACTATGTTGGATTCATTCCTGATAAAATCAGAAAGATAAGAAATAAAAAGGGGTAAGCTGGCTAAATACAAATCATTTATCAAGCATGGCATTTAGGCTACTATTACTTGAATTATCCAACTTTTTTGTAAACTATGCATATGCATCCCCTATAGCAAAAAAGATAGCAGTCACATTGCTTCGCGGTTATCCTTATAAATACTTAAGTTCAATTATCAAAGAACTTCTTATATAAAAATATAAGTGAAACGTTTCAAAGTCTCTCTCAACCCAACCACTTGTTGAAGTAACCTTATTCCCATGAGTCTATTGGTTAAAAGTATTTACAATTCCCGCTAAAACGGAAGCCGTTAAGAAATTTGACTAGTGTGGTAAGTAAGCAGTATTCCCTTTAGTAAGTAAGGTACCCCCTCCTTTATAAAATTTGAGTGCAAATTCCGTCTAGAAAGCATAGAATCCTGGTTTATTTAGTTATACTCTTAAACTTAGTCTTCAAAATCCCTTTGAGCACTGAACGGCTTCCCTGAGGATCCTCAATAAGAGCGTTGTGGGTATTACCAAATTGAAATTGGAATCCCTTAACCTATCCTTTTCCTGGTGTTTGTATGAATACCGCTACCCTTTTTATTGTAATTAAGGGACAAAAGTAGCAACTAATCTAACTACTGTACCCGGAATTTACAGCCCTTGTTTGTTCTGTGCTTAATAGATTTTTTTGCTATTCGACCCGCTAGTTAAGTCATTTTAAGGAAAAGTGGAAAGGGGTGAATAAAATAAGTAAAGGGTTCTGTTTACAGGTATTTTTAGTTTGACCTTGTTCTGAATGAAAAATTATTTCAGCAAAGCGGCAGGAATCGAACCTTCGATTGCTAGGTGAATGCCTGCGTGTTTTACCCGGAACCCTTGAGGAAAGGAAAAACGTAGAGGGAGTAGGGAGCGCTATTGTTGTTAGTTGTTTTTATAGTTTAAGAAAGTATAGGATATTGTCTATAGGTTCTAATGGATTAATAAGAGGAATAAGAAGAGGTAAAGAGAGAAGGGTAAGGGAAGCTGGGGTACTGGTTGTTACTTGTTCTAATGTATTCTAATGTACTTATTTATATGTCTTAATGGGTTATTGTCTTATTGTCTTTCCTATATACTTATTTACTGTATTATAAATTATAGTTTAGAGTTATTTATCTATATAGGGAATACTTAGTAATAATTAGTTCTATTTGTTCTAACTAAGATGTATTCCTCAGTGGGTTATGTCTTTATCGGTTGGGAGAGTATAAGGCTTTATAGAAATGGGATAGTCTCTCTACTTCCCGACCAGAACGAGGGAGGTTAACACTATATAGATAGTCTCTTGAAAGTGCTTGCATACACTATAGTACCGCCTACTTCTTCTTTGCTTTCTGCCCTAGATTCTTTTGTTTCTACTGACTTATCTTTCCTCCTTGGCCTAGATCTGTTTTACTTGACTTAGATTTCTTTCTATTGCTTTACTTTGTTGCTTTGTATTCTGTATTTGAGCTAGAGTTACCTGCCTTTCCTTTGCTATACCTGGATTCTGTATCTGGATTTTTGCTACTAGACCTAGAGTTAGGGCTTTACCTGTACTACTCTTCTTGTTGGGTTCCTGTAGCTAGATTCCCTGTCTTTTTGTTTGTCTTAATGTAGTACTTGTATTTGTCATAGCTTCTTATATTATAATTATAGACTCTATTAGTTATTTATAGTTAGTTTATTAGTTTGAGTCTTTTTTTGTATATAGTTATGTTATAGTTGTTTTTTAGATTGTACTAGTATTATATAGGTATAGGTATAGTCTAAGCGGGGTCTTAGGGGAACTCCCATAAACATATAGTCTTGTTTCATTCTTATAGATTTTTTTGGTTTGTATTAGATAGTCTTAGATTTAGATATTATATATGAGCTCTTCTTTAAGAGATATTACTCCGTGTCTTTTGGAGCTTATCAGTAATGAGTGTTGAAGCTTAATAGTCTAATGCTATAGTCCTATGTTCCCGACCGAAGTGTAACGGAGGAAGGTTAACACACGAGAGTATAGTATTTAATAGGCATGCTTTCAAATCCCCACCCACCCTTGACCTAGACCTTGTTGTTGACTTCAATTCTTTTGTTTACGTACCGGACTCGGCCGGCTTAATTGACTTACTGGGCTTACCCGGTATTGACTTAGCAGAAGCAGCAGGGGAAGCACTTCTTTTCTTTATTGGGAACTGTAAGAGAAGCTATCTCAGTAGCAGGAGAAGGAAGCGCTATAGAAGCCAGAGCATAAGGGCTTTACGCTTAAGGGGGATACTTATTAGACTATACTTTATCTAGCTAGTAGGTAGTTAGTTGTTTTAAATGTACTACTCTTGTTTGACTTACAGAACCGAGATTTCTTTTCAAAGTCTAAACTGAAACCACCCGAAAACTGGATTCTTAATTGAATTACCTTTCATTATCTGAAATAGGAACCCTGGAAGCAAAGGAGCGCAAGCACAAAATCTATTTTAAAAAAGGTTAACTGACGTAACTAAGGCTTTAGTGCTATTTATACAAAGCATTATCCTTATAGAATATCAAAAAAATCGACTTTAGATTACATATTTGACTTTGACTATCGGGGTAAATACTTTCAGAAGCATATCCTTGTTGTTTCTTAAAAATCTTTTTCTAAAGGGAAGCCTCCCTAATGCTATGTGATGTAACCTAGAATACTCCGTTTATTTACTTATTCTTAATTTGTTCCAAATATCTTAAAAAAAGTTCTAGTACTCCCCTTGTCTTGTAATTCAATGCTATTTTTTCACTAGACCTAACGGGCCCTCTTTATTCTTACTGCATCTATGGATATAAAACACGTCGGTTCGAATCCTAATGAATGGAAGATAAACTCATTTCAATGGGTCTGTTAAAGAAAGAAAAAAGCTTGAAAATTCCAGGTTTCTTATCTCTAAAATTTGTGATTCAAATGACTCCTTAGCTGCTAAAATATATGCTTATTGCTGTGCCAAACCTCAACAGTCTTTTATTGCTTAATACTCGCCTGTAAACAATCTCCTTAGAGGCTAATTAGCTACAAGAATCTGGATCTCCTATAGACATCTCTTTTAGTCTATATTCCCCATTTAGCTAATAAGAAACGCATCCCCTAAAGCTGTATTTAGACTGGATACTCTTCCTAATTTATACTTTTGCTAAATGAAGACTTAAAAAATATCTTAAGTGACTAGGCCTTAAAGTAAAGGCTTCCAGATAAAGTAGCCCCTTACTATTAAGATTCTACTTCCTGACTAATAAGAACCTTGCGTTATACTTTTTAGAGAATCTATACGCGCTATAAGTTTTTTTCCTGCTCTTTTTTTATAAAGATAAAACTCACATCAGATTTCTGGGGTAAAAGAGCTTTTTATATAAATACAACAAACCAGTAAAACCCCTAAGTTTAGTAAGAAATTTGTGTACTTTACGTCATAAGTCTTAACAATATCTTTCAATTGACAATGATATTAAATAACCGGGTCCTGAAGTACAGTAGTATGAAAGTTTTCTTTTCGTTAAAAACTTATACTATTTATACTAAAGCAGCATCCCTTTTTTAAACACAAGATATTTGTTGATACACTCACCTGTACACTTTTTTACAAAAATCTTTTTTAAAAGAAAAAGAATAAATAGAGTATTTGCATTAAAACTGGGAATCATTTAAATAGAATACCTATTTACATTTACAGAGGAATTTACCCTATAACTGTACAAGGAAACTTAGTTAGTATAGACTCAGATAGCTCGGTTGGTAGAGCAAAGAACTAAGAATCCTTCAGTCAGTGGTTCAATTCCCCTCAGAAAAGATAAGTATGTATAGCTAAATTCAAATAAAAAAGGTATAAACTTATATTTACTTTTCAAGGATATCCTGTTAGAAACCTTTATGGCATGGATTAGTAAATAGAGGAGTTCCATATACGGGGCCCTTTTCTGGAATTAAACAGGATTCGTGTTGAGGAAGTTTATGGCATGAAAATGCGTGTTATGTACCTTAAAAATCTTGTTGTATCTTGACATAATGCCTGCTTTCGTATAACTATTTTTGTTTTTCCTTTCAGGAAGAGATTCTTTACCTATCTTTTTTTTATAACTTTGGCTATTCAGTTTTTTTCGGTGAATTAGGCACTCATAGTGAGTTGAGATATAAGAAATACAAAGAAAACTGCAGTAGTCCAACGCAAGGGGTACTCTCTGTGGCTGTCCCTCTTTAAGTGGCTGTCCCTCTTTAAGAAAAATTGGATTAACAGGCTAGACAAAACATTCAACTAAATTCATTGACTTAACACCCTAATGTCGCTATTTCATATTCAAAAATAGTACGCCCCATACATTTTTTAGGGTCTACCCCATTTATGCCTATAGGGGACCCCTACCATGAACTAATTAAGGATTCTTTCAATTTATTAGTATTCTAGCTTACCCTTATCCTTTACAATGAAAGACTGCGTAAGAAATATCTATTATAGTCAGGCTATACTCGTAAAATTGCTGAGAGCCCGAGAAAGCACTTTGATAAGTCTGCTATAATCCCTAACACGACCAAACACTAAAAAATTTATTGCTGGGCCCCATATCCATATAGAGAAAGGTATTAAGAAAGATATGACTAAGAGTAACAAATAAGTTATGAAGTTGTTGGAATTAGAACCCTCGAGCTATTTTAAAGTCTAGTGTTACAGGTGTTCTCGCCTCCTTAAAGCCTTATAGATAAAAACTGTAATCACATCGTATACTTATGAATCTGGACAAGCAAAGGTTCTCATAGAATTGGGAGGAGATAAAAATGAAACTCCCCTCATAATAGAAAAGCTGTATAGCAGATAACCTCCTATAGCAACTTATTAAAAAAGTTACATTATAGTAGGATAAAAAGGGAAGTAGAATGTAAGATTACCGAGGATAAATCTAATTCATTTAGTACTATAAATTTCAATTTGTAAGTAAACAATCTTAAATCACTTTGATAGGATATCCAGACGGGCCCTCTTCACAATTTCGGATACTGTTTTTTGGAAAGATTTCTAGTAGAAAATAAACAAGCCATCCTGTGCCTTTTTCTTTCTTTAAATTCAAAAATAGCTTAGTAGAAGATATTCGTTGAGATATAGAAATAGAAGTTAAGTATTGCCCCTGCTTTTTGGGGATTGTAGTTCAATCGGTTAGAGCACCGCCCTGTCAAGGCGGAAGTCGCGAGTTCGAGTCCCGTCAATCCCGAATTCTGAATCGATATTACGCTATGGAAGTCTTGTCTGAAAAGCGAGTCATTGTTGACAGATTATAAGAATAAGAGCTCAAGATTTTAGATTCTAAGGCTGGCGGCTTATACCCATGGATGAGTTTTCCACTCGGATAGGAGTTCTATTATTTGTTAACGACAGACATTGTGATCTAGATATGTATTTGTAGTAAAGAACGAATACCGGGGTTCCCTTTCTAGACAATTTCAAGAAAGCCCAAGATCCCGAAGACTTTATAGGTATATAGCACTTCTGATTTGTAATCGGAAGAACTTTGTTGTGTGTCACTGAATAGTCCCAGCTAATATTCATTTTATTTAGTCAAAGATTCGAGCAAAACCCAATTTGAAAGGATGGCAAAGGGTTCCCATCTGGGTATCTGTAAGAGAAGGTCGTAGTTAAAGTAAAGGAGTTTCCATAGTAGAAAATGCTAGTATTATATTACTAACTTTTTCATTAATATAGAATAGACCGGGGGTTAGAAAAAGCATTTTGATTAGGTATTCCTGACTCCATTTGCTGGTAGTACAAGCTTAGACTTTCCCTCAAGAATCTTATACTAAGGGAGTCCCGCCATATTTATATTTGACTTTATTCTCAGGAAATTGCCGAGGTGCACCTCTTCTCCTAAAGTATATTCATTTACGAGATAGACAGTCCCAAAAACGTCATATATAAAATAAGTTCCCATACTTCTTTTATACTCAAGAACTACTATTGAATATCGGTAATAAGAACTTTTTTGGGGTCTTGTACGGATATTGATCTAAGTTCTGAAATACTGAAAGACAGGATAAAGGTTGTCTTGTAAGACTGTGGAGGTTCTCAAAAACGAAAAGAAGTTTCTAATGTTTGGTTAGGTTAGATATCTATCAAGGAAGAGTTACTGAGCTTTTCAGTTGTTAACTTCTTAGGAATCGTAGGGAATGTAGAACTTTGAATGAGAGCTAAAAAAAGGGAGATTCTATTGAATAGATTTTTTCGTTATATGGTAAATAAGTGATAGAAAGACGTTCCTGACATAAAAACAGAAAGTGGGTACATTAGTTATTGTATTGAAAAGTGAGGGCATTACGAATTCGAGGTAGTGCATACAGGTTCAAATGCAATAGTAGGTAGACTGCCTTGGGTTTTTCAGTATGGGCTTGGAAATTCAGTAGACACAAAAACAGTAGAAGCTTACTTAGGCGCGTCCTAGATAGTTATTTGAATATAATGTAATTTGAAAGAAAATAACCAAGCGTAAGAATTGAAGGAAATTCCCCTAATAGTTAAATCGTAGAATATCAGGTACTTTTGAATATCTAAAATGAAATCTTACATTTAAACGAGGAGGCTCCCTCTAATAAGTAATAAGGATGCAACTTTCTGCGCCCTTCTTATCGGATTCTCTTACTTGAGAAATGGCTTTTTGTCTAGCTGTCTGTCTTTTTCATTTCCTGACCACCTGCCTTTGATAAGAAATGGAACTCAGAAGTCTTGAGGTTTACTAAGCACTAAAAACAACTCTTGCTAAATCAAAGCGCAGTAGTCCTGTAGAATTTATACACGGAATTCTGAAAAATCTCAGATAAACCCTCAATCTACTGGAATCTCGGAGGACCCTTGCCTACACAAGGCTTAACTTACTTCGTGGATTTAAGACTCTAATGGGTCTCAAAAAGAACTGTAGGGCGCTAACTTCTTGACCTCTCTTTTTCAAGAAACTCATTTTAAACTTTTCTAATGTTAAAAGCAGTGCCTGGGATCGTTGACTTCTCCTTATTCTTTTTAGTATACAGGCAAACAATTCTAGGTATAGAGGGAAAAGGCTGTGCAAAGCATGAATAAGACTCATAAACAGCGCCCGCATTTCGGGAGGCTGCTTTATAGTTGGGTTAGGGATTGTATGGGCGGTCAGTTGAAAAGGTAACCCTTATTGCTAGCCCTCTTTTTATAACTGATGGTAGAATAAAGGACCCCGTCAGGGATCGGTAGGTCATATGGAATGAGAACTTTTATAGATAACTGGATACCTCCTCGAAAAAGCATATACCAGATACGAGAAACTCACAAATTAGCAAAGGGGCAAGGAGCTGGAAATTGATAGGTAAGATATAGGAAGTTTAAGGGTCATACCATACAGAGCAAGAAAACTCTTTTTTTAAATTAAGATTCATTTCTTTAAATTAAGATTCATTTCCCGGTAAACTTCTATGCTATACTAGTTTTCATTCTTTAAAATATCTTCAAGTATTATAATTCAAAATTGTCCAAACGAAATTACTTAAATAGAGACAAATTGATCTATACCTAAAAGGATCTTCGATGTCGGATGGGAGGTAACCAAGGGTATCCTTTTAGGCTTTTCAATATCACTTTCTCTATAAGATTTTTCTTTCGTTTTGTAGATGTAGATATCTTTACAGATACGACTTGTCTCAAGCATTTGTCAGAACTTGAATAGCGGGTTTAACATTTACTTTACAGCAGTGGGTATATTTATTCTAGCTAGGTTTATAAAGTTTATTCCCCAAAGAATGCACAAGGCAACTAGAAGCCTTTTTATTTAACAAGAACTCCAAACTAAATAAGGGAGATATTAGAAAAGGACTTTAGAAAGAACAGTATCTCGGTATCAGAAATTCAGTAGAAATCCGGATATGTATCCATCATGAAACAGTAACTACTCAATTTGTGTTATAAAAAAGCGGCTGGTTGATCTTGAGTTGGCTAAAAAGAAAAGTCATTCAAAAATGTATTGCAGGATGCTTATATAAGTGATTAAGAAACTCTTTCTTTTTTTATTTAAAGGGGGAGCACTTCTAATAAAGTAACAAAAGTACACCCCTTTTTTAACTATAAGTATAACTCGTTTGTAAATGTAGCTTTCCTTGTTGTAAAGTTTTATGATAGCGGATACTACTGGAACCCATGACATTTCTACTAAGACCGGCTTGTTCTACCGCGGGTTGAGGTCCAAAATATACAGAGTAGTCACCATAATGGCATCAATTAGAGTCCTTGGGTCATAGTGAATTGGTTTTGTCGATCCCAATTTCCTAATAAAACAAAAAGTATTAGTACTTTTACTGGTAGGGAATTGCTTATTAAGTAATATGTACCTCCTCCTATTGTAGGGATACTTATACTTAATAAAGATTCTTATAAGTATAAAACTAATTAATAGAGTTGAATATACTTTTAGCTAATGGGTGTCCTTATAACGGAAGGGTTGTCTAGAAAATGAGAGTGAAACTAAGGATTTTACCCGGATTTCAACAAATTATAAGTATAGAAAAGTTTCTAGAAAGTTGAATTGTTATCCAGTTATATAATATTTGCCGAGCAATCTTATGTTAATGCTAAGCTAATTCTAAAGCTAAAAACTCGGTTACAGGGGTTACCATAGAGCACAGCACCTTATCTCTGTTTCTAAATGTTAAGTAAAGTGATATGCTTCTTATTTACAGAACTCCGTATAACCACAGTAGTATTCCCTTTATCAGAATAGAGTGCCTTTTTTTTGTTACTCCAGCTTTTCGCTTTTTGGCTTATGAAAGATTAATAAGTACCCTATCTAAACTTTGCTTCGGGTTTTTTAAGGAAACAGCGCGAAACTGTCATGTATATAACTTGCATATATATAATTAGGAAATACGGAGCTTAAAAAAACTATAGGGGATACGGGTGAGAGTATAACTACAATAGCTACAGGCAGCAAGAACAATAAGAAGACCCATAAGAGTACAGCAGCAGCTAAAGTGGATATTGTGAAGGCTTATAAGACAGGTACGGTAGCAGCTAACAAGAGATACAGACTAAGAAAGAGCTAGTCAGTAGGCATAAGAAAGGCGTTGAGATTAAGAGGAGAAACAAGCATCTAAGTTCAGTTCAGTTTGTATTAAGGAAGTTATCCTAGACAGTAAAGGGGTCCTTTGTTAGAGTCTTCACTGATCCAGCTTAGGATTAGATATAGTTCATAATTAATAAAGCAGGTAGAGCTATGAAGATACAGAGTACAAGTATCACTACGGATACAGGTCTAGCTCTTAAGAAGCTAGTTACAGAAGTCAAGAAGAAGTAGATGTTGGTGTTTCTGTAGCATAAGTCATCTAGAACTATTTAATACAGCAAAACTTGGGATGAAGTATAATTTTTACTAACTGTCGGATTTAAACAAAAATCTCATACTCAATTCAAAAGTTCCGGGTTTCCCAAGCCCTGAGGAGGACTAGACTTCGTAAAAAAGCATTCTAAAAAGTAACTTTAGCACTATTCCAATTAATCTGTAAACCCAATTCCTTAGCTTTTATTGAAAAGTCATTGATTAACGGTAGAATGTAAGGAGGTCTTCTTTAAAGGTCTTACTTATTGTGCTATGGGTTTCTCAGTATAGGGGAGTTAGTATATTGTAATAGTATTAGAAGCTATAACAGGTATTATTTGGGTCCTTTCCTTTTTATAAAGCAAGCTATTCGAAAATTCTCTAGTAAGGAGGCATTAAAGAGGGTAAAGTAACTGGCTGAAAGTTTTTTTCATACTTTTGTCTTGTTTTATTTAATCTGTATTCCTTTTTCTAAAAACCTCGGGAAATTGAACAGGTTTCTAAATGAGTTAGATTTGTAAGCAATTTTGTAAAAGGAGTATATATATATCTATATATACAAATACATACTTTAGAATTGCCTAATCTTGTAGTGAAACAGAAGTTTTGTATACGGATAGTTTTTAGAAGACTCATTCTGCCCTTTCTTTTTATATCTATATTCTTGGGGGATCCCAGCCTACTCTTTAATGGAACTGAGTTTGAATACTGATTTTATTGTATATAAGCTTTCTTTTCAACGGCATAGAGCCTCTTTACACAAGAAACCCCTTTTCTATATAGAGTAATCAGCAACCCTTGTACTTGTATCAGAAATGGGTATCTAAAAAACAAGATCTTTTCAATTATGGCTCAATTTAGGATTGAGAACTCACTCCTGAAGTTTTCTTAGCTCTCCTTTTTTATCTTTTTTGATATTCAGGTATCTTTTCTCTCTTAGTCTTAGTCATTTTTTCATGGGTCTCTCATTAGTAACTTAGTGCAAAACACCCAACTTCTACGAAGAGTCTTAAAAGCTCACGGACTCTCTTTCTAGCTCCCGTACTTTACCTGTTTGAATATCCCCTATCAAGTCAAGCTTCTGCACAGGCTTAATTCTTTCATTTCTTTGTGAAATTTGAGTCCGTGTTCTACCCTTTTCAAAACGCAATTCCACGATTTAGTTTAGGGGGCATCTAACAAAATGCATTTTTATGGGGTATTTTTTAGCCTTTTAATACTTTTATTGTATTTCCTAACTTTTCTTTCTAAGTATTTACTTATTATTACTAATTTATACACTCACCCACTTGGGAACTGAACCTATAGTATAAGAATAGAATCAAAAAGTGAAACTAATCAAAAGTCCGTAGCTCGCTTTATAATAAGAACCCTTTTAAGTCGCAGAGTTCCGCCTTGTGTTTGAACGAAGTGCTTTTAGTAGAATACTGGGTACAGCCTCTCTGGGATACACGGCCTACTTGTTTGTTATGTTTCTCCTAATTGTTATTTGTGGGGCGGTTTCTCATTAGATTAAGAATAGTTATTAAAGACTTTTTACACCCATTTACTAGTCAGAAGTCTCTCGGTCGAGTAGAATTATATAGGACAGAAGCGTTTTTAGTTAAGCCTGGATATCCAGTTCACAACATTACTCATAATAAAGAACCCTGCCGATAATAAGTGCTTAAGGATAGGCACAAACTCAGGCTATCGTTTTGAGTCTTATACTTACTACACTAGCTTATTTTCAAAGGAGTCATATGCGGAGTCGTTTACGAGGAATTAGGGCTAGTTTGCTGCTATTATATATGTATTAGGTTTAGGCTACACACGCATGTAGTACCTATTTAGATTTGTTATATTATATCAGGTACGTCTAACGGGCATTCGAGCTCCCTTTTTATGAATACAAAGGGGTAGAGCAAGAGGGCTTTGCGGGGCGGAATAGTTTCAGGAATTTGCTATCAACTAACTAATAAGTCAAATAGAGGGCGGTCATTTCACTTGCACACACGAATTGTATTGAGTAAAGCAAACGCTGGGCTAATTCGCTTGCATAGGTGTGCTTTTACGGAATATTGAGACTCATGAGGAAGGGCTTAATCAGGATGACAGGACGATTCTATCTTGTACTAATTCCTGTTGATTCCCACAAATAACACAACGAAGAATTGGCGAGTTTCTTACTTGCTTTTATTCTATTGCTATATGCTACACCTAAAGGATAGGTAAGAAATTACACCTTTGACTGGCTATGAAGGGCTTCCCGAAGAGTTGGCTAGTCTCTTAGTCAACGCTCATTCACCAAGCAAAGACAAGAATTAAGACAATTAAGAGACAAGAGAAAGAAAAAAGCACTTTAACCCACGTCCGTTCAGTTCAAAGTCCAGCGCTCTACCAACTCAGCTATGCACCCCGAAAAAAGGATTCTGTGAATCGCTTGTATAAGGTGAAGTCAAGGAGTTCTTAATAAATCAAGGTCATTACTAAGTTCAATTGACTCAAGGCTTTACGAAGTAGAGTATGGTATAAAGCAAGGGTTTATTTTATCTTGAGGTCCAATAGTCTTGGGTAAATCCTCATAGACCTAACGGCTTAAAATTTTATATAAGAAAAATTTCAGCAAATGGATCGGGAAGGGTTGTCCTGCCAGAACTTTAATATAGAACATTCACCACTTTAAAGTTAGGATGCATTTGGGAGAAATTCAATAAGTATAGATTACAACTTAGTTTTTGGGCATGAAGAGCTCCTATATAGGAAATGCCTCGGAAAGTATACAATTGAAATAAGGATTCCTTTAGTAGTGAGTCTCAAAAGACTAAGGATGCTATTCGCTTCTAGTTTACCCCCTATAAGGATATAAAGTTCTATATTTTAACAATAGACTACAAAAAAGAATCCATTATTAAAACAGGCCTTAATATATTTAGAAAGTTCCAAAGTTAAATGCGATAAGGGATAAAGAGATTAAATGGAGGCACTTTAGACTTTAATTTAGAACATACAATACGTTAAACGGGCATAGGAAAAGAAGCACAAAAAATCCTTAGTCTAACGCCCCAAAAGCCTTCGTTGGCTAGCGTGGGACTCGGTCCTTTTTCTAAAGACCCGTGAAAGAAGTGCTATCCGAAAACTTTTGAGAAAGTACCTGTCTGGATTTTAAGTGCTAAATATTTAATTCAATTAGCTAATATATCAGACCTTGATAAGGTGGCTCTGCCTATAATATGCAGGTAAAAGAATTCTAACCTGGAATCAAAACACTCCTACTTGGGACAAGCTCTTCCTACCATGGGGCCTAATCCCTATTAAACTAAATATAAGAATTACTAAACTGAGTTTCCTGAAATATAGAAAAGATCCTTAATATACATCACTAAAGTAGACTCTGTATTGTTTTCTTGCTCTCGATTTCCTTGAGGATTGGCTGTTAGATTGCTTTGTTCTTTCTGTTTATGTGCTGTTGTTTGTTGATTCCTTTACAACAAGTAATGCATTACTCTATTAATCCGCGCGAAGTATGCCCTATCTTGCCTTGAAATTATTTACTTAGACTTAAAATTCCTTAAGATTCTAGCTAGACAGCTATTACTGAGCCTTTTTTTTCTGGAGTGGAATTCAATACAAATCCTTATAATTAAAGACAGTTAAAAAGAACGGTCTAGAGAGATTCCTACTAAAGCATACAAACAGCAACAAATTATTACCTTTCTATAGGAAAAATTCCGGTTTTCGCAGCAACACCTGCTTAGTAAAAAAACTCGTAATTAAAAGTAGATTTCCTCGATGAAAAGACTCTAGCAAAAGCTTAGACCTGCTCCTTTAAAATACAAGTTTATTTACTTCCTTCAAAAATAAAAAATAGTTACAAGCTTATCTACATTATTCGACATATTTCAACTCGAAAATGGGAACCTTTTTATATAAATATATTAAACATAATAGATAATCTTTGATAAAAGACCTGAATTTGAAAGGCGACTTCCTCAAATCCTAAATTACAAGCCTTGTGTCTTTATATTGTTTATAAAGTGTATTCTCCAAGCCTATGAAATAACTTATATAACGATACCCCTTACCCCATACTTCAAACAAAAACTTCCCTGAAAGCTAGGAGAGTACAAAAGGAATTTAGCTATTTAAGTCCTCTGAAGTAAAAGATGCCCTTGTTCTGATACAAAAAAACTCTTAGGAATCCAAGACTCATCTAATTATAAGATAAAAAAGTAACTAAAAGGTAAATATTTCTTACTAATATAAAATCTGAAGCACTCCTCTTAGAGTTTTGATTTTAAATAGATCTTTCACTTTTTAAGTTTAACGAGGAAGTACTAAGACTGAAGAACTTTATAAGATGCGGGGTCCCAGGAATCTAGGGTTAATACAGCTTTTCATTTTAGTATTATACGTAAGCAGGCCGGGATATTCTTTTTATTGAAGAGCAATATCTTGGATATTTTAAGTCTACCTATCTGATCCAATATTTAACCCATTTCTAAAAATTAGTTGAATAGGGGGTCTTCCTTTCACTGGAACTTCAGTTTCCATAAGAATAAGTTATCCCTTTTTCATAGGGAACCATGGACTCTTTGAGTGGTTGATATTCCTTTCTACATACAAATGTAACAGCCATCTTTGTTTTAGTTTTAAAATGAGGGATCTCTTTCGAGAAAAAGAAATCATTTATATACAAATAGAAATCAATTTAGTTCATCCTGAATACTTTATTTATTGTATACTTTGACACATTTTTAGTAAGTAAATTTTTTTAATTATGACAGTTTGTGGAGTATTTCGAGTGGTTAGAACACTGGTTCGTTTAATTTCAAGTCACAGGTTCAAGTCACAAAAAACCCTTTAGGTCCAATTAAAGAAAAAATTTTGACTTCTCTCGTACTAGACACAAAAAGGTCCACGCCAAGTTATTCTTTAATGCCCCGATTCTATGACTTTTGTGCAAATCAGTATTCTTAGATAACTAGTTTATGCCTTTCCCACTTACTAGGGATTTTCCCCTTTATAAAGCCTTGCCTGAAATAGATAAATTTAAAAATAAGGTACGTAATTATAGTCTGTAATTAATCTTTCACTTGAGTGCTGTTAGCGTGGTTGTATAGGTACCCCTATAAAGTTTCATTCTAAGCATGCCTAATATTATGAATATTTAGTAAAAGTGTTTTGTTATTCATAAGTTGGAGGCTTTACATTACCGAATTTCAAGGAGCTAAACCCGCAGCAAAATAAATGAGCATATTACAAAAACGCTTAAACAAGCGAAGCAACCCGGGTTTATACCTTATATGAAAGGAAATCCTAGGAATACTTACCCCTTACTTCTTTCTTATGGGTCTTACTAAGGTAGCGTAGCTCTTATTACCATATATAGATTATCAGTAAGCTGCTTAGTACGGCGTAGCTATCCCTTTTGTAAAACTAGGTTTAGATCCATTAGATACACATTTATTTTATAAAATCTAAAGGAGCTCGCTTTCTATTGTACATAGTAGGGTTCAAGTCGTTTTAAATACATATGTACAAACTGCAATTGACCTCAACCCCAATCGCTAATCAGATCCTTGAAAAGTTCGATATAGCTTTGAAGTATGGATTAAAATATTTCAATGGGAATCTTTTTTGTAAATAAATTAAGGATTAGCTCATGTACTAGTGTTCAGAAATGCTGCTGTTAATTGAATTGTCAATCTAAGAGTTTACCCTATTATGGATTTCCAACTAGAGGTAGTTTTTACCGTGTAGTTTCAAAAAAGTCGGTGGGTTGCCTATTATTATACAAGATTTCTACTCTGAAAAAGAGTTTGTAAGAAGTTCTCTAGAAAGACTTTCTTTACCCTTGGTTAGGATTCCTTTATGTTGAAGTCTAGGCCATGATATAGAGGTGGTGTAAGAGGAGTTGATAGATAAGTGCTGAAATGGGAATACTCTTTATATATTTATAGCTCGGGTTCTTACTATAGTGAAACTAGTTAGATAATATGGTTTCAGAGATCCCCAGGTTGTTATAATTCAAAAGTCACTAAGTCTTCTAAAAGGCTGAGCTCAGTATTGGAAAACTAAAAAGTAACAGATAGAAGCTTGGCTTTATTATGCTAGGAGTCCCTCTTTTACAAAAGGACAACATTTTTGAACTCATGTTTTAACGGGTATGGGTATCACCTACTACAGGATTCCCCTTTCTCTGATAGAAGAAAGAGGTGCCTGAAGAATTCCATATGAGATCCGTATAAGATACTACCTTAAGGAATGCGCTTAACAACTTCTTTCTGGATTGAGACCCTATTTTATAGAATTATACTATATTCAAAAGTAGAACTAGGTATCTTCTTCATCTCGCTCAGAATATGCGTATAAACTGAACTTTGCTACTACTCTCTATTTTTCCAAGTATGCGCTTAAATTAGGGATTTTTTTAGCTTTTAGAATTGAATTTTAAGCAAGCTAATACAAGTTAAAGTGACACTAAGTATGCTTAGTTATTATGGAGTTTTGGGGTAACAGAAAAATGTTCATAATAGAATTCAATTCTACCCAAAAGCTACCGAACTTACAATAAGTTTGTACTATTCAACATATGATTTTTATCCCACTGGAGTTTATTTTATACAGTGCCGGGTTCTAAAACAAAGTCCAAAACTATAGGACTATACTCCATCCTTTCCTGATACAGACTGCTCCGCTAAATTACTTTTACAATAAAAAGATCTTTTGGTACCAAAGTAGAGATCCTATTTTTACAATATCATACATAGTTTCATTAGAAAAAATTGACTCTCCGACCCGCCCTTATTAAGATGAGAGTTTGAATTACTAGACTAGGGGTTTCGCGATTTGTTGGATCTTATCTTTATAAGCAAGCTAGCGAAGGTGTTCTGTTCTGCTTCATTAAAACTGTATTCTTAGGGGTTTTTTACTTCCTTTGTTATTCTACTTAATTTAATATGGGTGCAAGGGGTTTTTCCAAATCCATTTAGTTCGCTTTCTTTCATAAATCTATAGATACCTAGTTCAAAAGGGGAACCCTTAAAAAAGTAGTAGATCCAGATATACCAGGACTTCATAGAATGGCTTTATTGTAGTGTACAGATGCTCCTTTTCACCGCGTTGTTGAGTTACACTAAAAAACCTTCTTTAAAAGACTAACGAAGATTCAAAAAAACTAAGATCCTTAAAGTCCTAAAAGAATCACTGAAATGAGGAATAATTATTGTAGTTTGATACAAATCCAGCGAGGAAGTCAGTTACGGGCAGTTGGGGTTTTCAGAAATTTCAAAAACATAGTAGAATCGGAAAGTAAGCGCTACTACGGGTTTGGATCGTATCGTTTTAGAAGTCCTTCGCGTTGGTTGCAGAATGCATAGAAAATACTAGGATATACAACGATGATTAAAGTTAAAGTTTTTTATAAGATTCTGCTACTTTTTTTAGTCTTACTCTATTTCCTTAAGAGTAAACTATTTGAACCCTTAACATCTTTGTTAATTGACCGTGGTTTTATAGTTAAGAGTTTTTAGTAAAAAACTTTCCTCTAGCGCCTATACCTTACATGCAATCTTTCCAAGTTCAATTGGGGCTAATCGGAAACCTTTTAAGTAACCCTCAGTAAATCAAATAAATAGAGGAAACGACTTTCATTGTCTAGACTCCTTTAACTAAGACTAAGATAAGAGCTAAGGATTTCTCTTGCTTGTAAAATCCCTGCACTTAGTTCTCCCAAATGGAAGTGGAAACTGTTTCTTAATTCTGAAGCTAAATCCACTTCCATTTGAATATTCCTTACTTAGAAACTTCCCTTCTAATTAACCTCTAAGAAAAGACTTGACTAAGAAGAGGTGAAGCGTTTCCCTATTCTCTGTAAAAGCAAAAACTGTAAGGAATTGAAAGACTTTCTATGAGGTATAACCTATTTGGGATTTGGACACCAGTAAATAAAAGTCTAGAACTTAACAACATCTTAACCGACCCACTTGGAAAGCTTGATTCTCTACTATTAAGAGCTAGCTTGTGCCATTTATCTAGTCTTTTATACCCCCAAATAACTACTTAAAAAAAAAGAACTTCTTTGTTACTCTACCCTATTATCTTTACCAGAAACTGCTTACTTTAGCTTTACTAAACACCTTTTAACAATACAGTAACACATGAGTTCAACTAAGATACTGCAATACTACAAAAGCGACTTCCTAAACTAAAGAAAGCCCTTAGGAATATACTATAAAAAAACTCTTAAATATTAGAATTGAAAGTCAATACTTTAAAGAAAAAGGATTGTGGATTAAAGTAAACAGTGCCAAAGGTGACTAGCTAGAACTTTTATCACCAGTTGTTTAGTATACAAATTGATAAGGTGTGGTTGATACCCTGCTTTTAGACCCAGAATTTATATAAAATTTGAAATTGCTTCTATTTGTACTTTTCTTTTGTTTAGTCTTTTCCATCATTCAGTTTTTGCAAATTCTTGTTACAAATAACACACAAGAGGACTCGCAGTTTCTTATAGGATACTTTTTTAGGTTCTTATTCTATTACGGGCCAGCTTAGCATCATGTTATAATTTTATTGTCAATGTATTGGTTGTTTTTTACTCTGCTTGTAGATTATACGCAGGAGTTAAAGCATATGGGTTTTTCTTTCGTTTCCTATCGAAATTCGGGCTATGGTATAGATGTAAGGGAGAAGTCTAGTAAAGCTTTCAACTACACCTCAGTTTATTTATTCTATTAATGGGGGTGCTTCTTTTTTTTAATATTAAGTGGTGTATGTAGCTTTATTGTCTAATTTGACAAAACAAGTATTTCCTACGAACTTTTATTATGGGTAGGTAAAGTCAGTAAAAAGGCAGAAAATTAGAGATATACTACTAGAGCTTTTAGGCTTTCTACAAGAAGTTTAAGGACTCTAACTAAGTGAGGTACAGGTTTGCAAGACACTTATTCAAAGGATATCTAATGGAGATACACAGTCAATTTGATAAGATAATTTGATACAGAAAGAAAAGGGAAGACTAAGTATAAAAAATTATTTCGATCAGGAATGCCCCTTACAAATATATGATATCGCAGCAACTGCGGAAAGGCGAAAAGGATAGAGCTTCTTTCGTGAAATGAAAGGAGACTTTTCTTACTGGCTACGAAACCTTAGCTTCTTTAACGAGACCTAAGTACTTACTAAATAAAAACCCTTCCCTTTCAGGATGGTGTTTTCAGCCGTAGTATACCTTTGAACCTGCCTCGAGTAAACAGGGATTTTGTAAGATAGCGAAGTATAACCTCCTCACCTCCAAACCTAGAATTTATAACTAAAGTCTCACTAAGCTTATCCACAACAACAATAATATAATATAGCTAGATATTCCCTTACTTAAACAATACACCTCCTAGAGAAAGGGCAAAGTAGTGAATGCTTGCTGGGTAAAATTCTAACAGCCTTTATGTATGTTTGCGCCTTGAAAAGGGCTTTATATTATATGATAAATTCTGATCTATCCTGGGGTCAATGTTACAAAAGAAAGGGATATTTATTTTCTAAATCTACAACACATCCTTAGACTCTTGTATAGAGATCTTCTTTAATATTACTAGATTTTTTTACCTAAAGTATAGATTAAGTTGCCGAAGTTTTGTAGGTTCTCGCTATAATTGCTTTAGGAACGAAACCGCTTAAGTAGAAAGATTCAAGTCGCTCTTCTTAAAAACTTATCTACCCATGGAGTTCTTTCTAGTCAAGCAGTAAGATACCCACTTCTTGATAAGGGCATTCAGAGGTTCTAATCCTTTTATTAATTTATTATAAAAAAGAATTAGGAAGTCATAAGTTATGGAATCCAGCTTGCCTTGCCGCGGGAAGTTGATCCTCTATGAACTAGAAATTTATGCTAATATTTAGTATTTAGGATTGCCTAATATGCGGGTTTTTACTCTAAATAAACGAGACTCTAGTTAAGTTAGGGCTTAACTGTTGTAACCTACTTAATAAAAGCGCTCCCTACTATTTTCGTTATCCAAAATATAGTATACTATAAGCTCAAAAGATAGACTCTTGCAAGGACTCCCTTAAGATTGAATTGAATAGGCTTATGCTTCAGGATATAAATTAAGATTTTTATTTTGCTATTCTATATACCAAGAAGTCGAATACCGGAAACCCCTTTATAAGAATAAGGCATAAACCAATATAAGTCTTTCTTTTGTATTTCTGTGTTTCATATTGGATATTCCAGGTAATGGGGCGCCTACTGGGTATGCTTTATTTATGGTGGATAACGCCATTTACTCTTGGCGAAAGCATATAATAGTTATAATTGTATAGATAGAGTACTCCTTTTCTTAAAAGCAACTTTGTAGATGAATTTTCTTATACTAAAAGAGTAAGGCGATCTTGCACGAACAAAGACTAAGAGGTATATTTAACTTTTATAGAGGTGTCACAGAGAAGATTTTTCAGGAGGCGCACAGGGCTCCGTTAGAATTAGGCAGTGCTAAGTAAATTCTCTTTGAATTTATTTATAGAGTACCCTATATAATATAGAACCTGAATTAGTCCCCAATACGAGGAGCACTTTAAAGGGGTCCTCTGACTAACAACCCCGGCCCTGTGTATTATATGTATTCGGGTCCTATAATTACTATTGGAGCTAGCCTTTTTCCAGGGGCTTCGCCTAACTTAAAGGAAAAAAGAACTTCTATACCCGTAGAACTTCGAGATTCATAAGCCCCAGATTACCAGGTTTTCATTCTGCGAGGCACTTAGGGATTGTACAACTGACACGTGTCTCCAAAATTTAGGAACTTACTAACTAATGGATCCCACTTTTGAAAAGTGTAAATAAAAAGGGAAGGGTACCCTTGGTATTTAAAGAGAAAACTCCTGTGGAAAGTTTCTAGTTATCCTAGTAAAGGAACATTAATATTGTGGGAATTCGAAGACAAAAACATTTCTTTTTTGTAGACAAAATGCAGTCGAGCAGTATTCAAATACACAAGAAAGTCAAAGGGAAGCATTAGTTAAAAAACACTAGTAGAAATAGAAACTTATTAAAATTGTAGATATAACTTAAACCCTCTTGGCAAAGCACTTTCACTTGTTTTATTAGTATCAGGGGTTCATAGGTTTTGTTGTATATATAACAAGATTTGCAGTAGAGACAGCTGTCAGAAAAAAGAAAATAAGTTTTAGTATTTTCTTTTGGAACTTTAAAACCTCCTTGTGCAACGTTATAACTACATTTTTCTTTTCAGGAGTTACTGGGCCCTCTCTAAAAGCTACTCAATTGCCATTATAATAATCCTTGAGCCTTAATACTGGGTTATACTTAAATTCTTCTATATACGGATACTTACTAAAAACAAATAGAATATGAAGGAAACAAAGCCCCTATTGATTGGATTGTTAAACCTTTCCTCCCTTGTTCAGAAGTTTGATCGGAATACAAAAGGAATATATATATTAAGGAATCTTTAAACCCCACCTTTACTTTAGGAAATTCTTGCCTTGAAAAAGACTTTCAACAAAGACTCACGAAAAGTAATTTTGGATTCAAATAAGGTTAAGATTATTGTCTCGAATGCTATATTTACCAAAAGTTTAGCTACTAAGTAATGCGCCCCGGGGGATATCGTAGAGTCAATATTTCAGTTGTTTTTTCTTTAATTGCTTTTTTAAGATATTTATTTAATTAAGGCTTACTTTGAAGAACTTAAAATTAACGAATTATACCTTTTGACAACTTCTTAGATTTGCTCTTTTACAAGGCCCGTGTAAAGCATCGTATCCCTTGGAATAAAAATAGTTAGCCGAAAAAACTAAGGAACAAAAACCCTTGTGGTAGTTTGTGTTTACCCATTTGATAATAACTCTCTATTATTAATTAACTTAACCAGATCAGGAAGAAACTCTCCCTTTACAATTAGAGTTCCGCAAAAGGATTAGAAAACCCCTCTACCTTAGATACTGTACGACTACATTTCTTCGTGTTAGTTTTCTCTAAAGCAATAAGGTCTTTTTTTATATATTATAAGAGTTTTAGCGTCTTGGATCTTTTAAGTTTTGTTAATAGATTTCATTTAAGTGTTACATTGTAAATACTTCTCAATCATAAGGAAATCTAACTTTATTCTGTCCTAAAAATATTAAGGCAACATTCTTTGAGAAGAAAGACCCGCCCTTATATTACTCAACCTTTACAGGCAGAGCTTGCCTATTTCTCTTGGGGATTAAAGCTCGTACGTGCATTCACTTTCTTATAATAGAAAATCCGACAAAGATGTTATGTTTTAGTAGTAACACTCATGTTATACTATACTCTTTTTAGCCCACTCCTTTTGTGGCATCTTGTCTAGCTATTGTTTTATCAATACTTAGTTTGAGGTTGTACGCGAGTCTGCTACAGCACGGACCGCCCTTAATTGACAAATTGGGGGACTCTGTACGAAGCTATCTATCTTCCTGCAACTTCTTAAAAGTTATCCTAAAATTGAATCTAAAGTATAGGGTCATGTGGAAAAATGTATGAAAAATCGAGATGATCGGAATCTACATTATTTTTCAGTTTAATGTTAATAAGCGTTGTGGGTAGAGCCGGAAGAAAGCCGCTTATAAGCTTGGTGATGCCCAAGTAATGAAACATAATGATAAATTCTCAAGACTACCGCATTGCGGGATTTTCTTAAGAGGATTAGGTATATCACGCGTAACCCCTTTCATCGGAAACTCCTTTATTTACCCTTAATTTATTTTTCTATACATTTGGGTAAAATATCTCATAGATTGCTATTTTACTTTTCCATAGACAATAAGAAAAAGGAAAACTTGTTCCATATAAACTACTCTAAAGATTGTTAAACTATCTCGTAAACTCCGAAGGGATGCTTTTTCTTTTTTGATAGTGTATAGGTATCTTTTAATGTTTAGTATACTATCCCGTAATTTAGCATACTTTGATTCTCTATGTGTGTTGAAGAGAGGCCTAGTTTTACTTTCTCATATAGGAGTCAATTTATGATACAACCAAATTGTTAGCCAAAAAAGTCGTAAAGTTTTCTTATATAGAGTGACCCCGAGTCCTTCCCTTAATTAAACCCTTAATTAAATTGTTGTAATTTAACAAAATCCTGGTCTATTCTAGACTTTATTAACAACTTGTGTGCTAGGGGACTAAGGATTCCCTATACTCCTTAAAAGGGAACTCGTGAAAAGAACCTCGTGCTCTATCGAACTGCACTTAAGATTTCACATTTAACTAATTACCAAAGAATACGTAACTACATACCTCAGGGGAACAGGCCTATCCGCATCGCGCCCCTGAGAAAGGAAGGAAAACTCAGTAAAATAAGAGAGACCTAATAAGGAATTTATAGGCTTATTCAAACGCGGATTCTTGTATATATATTACTTAAAAAAAGTATTTCCTAATACTTTAAGAACAATTTCTTCAATATTTTTAATGAAAAGGCAGGTTAAGTTCTCCAGTAGCAATACCCTTTCTTCGTTTCGGCAGTTCCATATTAATTAGCTAAGATTGCCCTATGAAAAAGGGGCTTTATACTCGCTATAGAATTATATCCTATAAATGGATTCAATGTAATCTTTGAGGTAAGAGGAATCCTCTCTTTCTAATGCGGATTTTATGTAAACAGGGTTTGATTTTTTATAAATGACTGCTAGGATGGAAGAAATTATACTAATACGAAGGAACTCACATAGATCTTTCTCAGGAAATCAAGTGCTCAAGAAATATAAAATATACTAAGTATCATAGAGGCTCGCCTAAAAGCTAAACAAATAGAATCTAATCCAGCCAGGCTAAAAGATGAATCCATTAATAGGACTCTTTAATGTACTTTGTACTAATACTAAATAAAGGGAGATAGAAAAACTCTTACTTATATATATGAAGTCGTAGTCTCTAGTTATAAATGAGTTTAGATCCTAAAAAAGAAGTTTAGACTCCCTACCGTACTGTAAACTTGGATAGATAAAAATTACAGACTAACGTGATACTTGTTGATTCATAAATTAAAAAGAACCCTTTTTTAGTTTCCTGTTTAGATAGGTGTATTTAACTAACTGAAGAACACATTCTACTAGGCGCCTACCACGTATTCAAGGTAAGAGTTCATAAGATTTTTCTTTGGGTTCGAAACGACTCACTTACACTGGCAAGATCCCTAAAAAGACTTTAGATGTTTTCAGTTGATTTCCATGATAATACTGTATTAGAAGTAATAGTAATTTGGAAAAACTCCTATAAATCTTAGAGTCCTGTCTTGCTCTCTTCTCACTTTGCTATATTGGACTTGTTCTTTTTCTTTGGAAAGAGTCGGATCTCTCTAGGACCGCGTTTCCTTTTGCAGAAAGAATGTCGAATAAAGTCCAGTATTTATAACTACATTGGCTTTGACTTTTTATCTAGCTTAGTTACGAAAAGTATTGGACATTATACTTTTAACTGGTTATGAACTCAGTCAAGTCTTTTTTGAATAAGGAAGTTATAAGATAGCAATCCCACCCTGTAGCTGTAGTCTTTCTTTTTGTAAGGTGGGTAACAAAAGTTTTCAATTACTGGATTTATTCAGTAAAAAAGCACATACTAGATTCTTGCGAAAATCTATCTTTCATTTTTCTATCTAAGCGATTTTGCATTCCCTGTCTTTAGTAAAAACTTTCTACTCATTGTAGAAAAAGATACAACTTGGAAAGAACCAAATTAGAAAAGCTAATGAAGTCTTTACTCGGCCCCTTTTTGTACAGAAACCCCCACCGTAGTTACCACCTATAAAAGCAAACAAAATATATATAATAAAGCCCCCTCCCCTCTAGCAATGCGGACGCAGATACCATGGGAAAAAGTAGACCTCTTCGCAGCTATTTGAATTACCGAAATTCTAGTAAACCTGTATCCTGAAAAGGAAAGAAATGAATACTTTATATTATATGGGTAAACTCAAAAAGATTTAATAATACAAGAATCTTGCTGAGCGCAGATGTGCGACAATCCAATCTTGAATAATACTGGTAAACCCTAAATTTTACCTATGCTTTTACTTCGGACTCTGTAAAGATAGAATTTTTGAAAGTACCCCTTAGGAAGGAGCATATATTTAACAAACCCCCATTGACACAAGATTTTTTAAGGGACTAAGGGACTAACAGAGCTATCCGTGCAATTGGAGTTTTTATAGGTATAGTCTGGGGATTTTTTAGCATTTGATAAATTTTTGTGAGAGTTTTTTTTATTCTAGCAAAAAGGAATTCTTGAGGATTGCTTTACTAAACTAAAAAGAGTCTTATATCTCTTACTACTGGAAGGACTTCCCTTCCATCTAAAAACTCCAAAGGGAACTCAGAATCATACTGAATTTAAGACAAAATAATGGGATCCTAACTGAATTAGTATAAAGTACTTCTTTTGTCGCTGAAGCCGAAAAGCAGTACTATACTATTTCACCGAGTTGTAACAACCTAAACCAACAAATGAATGGGTAATTGTAAACTTTAAAGATAATAGCAACTTTTTGGATATGCTTATGTAGCTACTCCATCAAGAGTGCTTTTCCCGCCTAGAAGATACTACAAAAACCAGGTAGCTCAACTTTTATTTATAAAATCACAAAGATTTGAATCTTATTGGTATGTAACTGTTTTATTAAAATACGCAGTAATCACTTTCAGTTTTTAAGAAAAGAGCCGCCGTGGGTATTCTTTATATCATATACTTTATTCAGCTAATAAAACTATGTAATAAAAGATTACAACTTAAATAACTAGAACTCAACCACTAGAATATTCTATAAAATTCTCTATTAGCACCACTTGCGCCTAAGGAATACCTTTTTTCTTGGTCTTTTATCTAAACTAAATCCTATCTGAAAAGAGAACTGAATACTTTCTAATCAGATAAAAAGGGATGTCTAGCCGCTCCAGCCCTCCCTAAGTTTCAAAATATAGGAATCTCCTCTTATTATACATGTGTTATGAAGTCCTGGTCTTATTCTAAAATATAGTGAATCCTTACTAGAGACTCCTTATTTACTCTAGCTTATTGCCGATATTAAAAGTTTCGGTAACTAGAAAAGCATTATAAGCACAAAGAAAAATTGTGAGAATAACCGATACCTAATATTGATAACACTGCTATATATAGAACCCGCTATCTAACGCAGCTCATTTTTCTACCGAGACTCGGCAAAAAACTAGATATAGTATCTCTTTTAGTAGTTGTAGAGTGAGAGGCTTTCTTTCTTGTCTGTATTTCTAGGTTTCTTTTCACAAACTACCGAATCAAAAAGGTAAACTAAGAGGTTAAAGGAATATAGCGTATGCTTTTTTAGGTTCTTCTATACCTACTACATATATTCTAAATTGCCTGGGCAGAGTGGAAAAGAGACTAAGTATCACGGATTGCCCCTTCATTGGACAAAAGAAGTAAATGCCTTTGTGACGCACTTACTTGTATTCTTGGTCGAGTTATAAAAGATTCTTCTCAACAAATTCACTCTTAAATTCAATTGCTAAATGCTAGCTTTAATTATTACTTATATAGAAGAAATAGATTATATATTTCTCTCGTTATAGTAAAGTGAGCAATTATGTGGAGTATAGCAAAGTGGTAAAGAACCGGTTCAAGGAATCGGCATGCAAAGGTTCGAACTGCTTTCCTCCATTAATAATCAATTATTACCTTATACTATTTTTATAGTTATGAATGCTTTAAGACCAGTGGCTTTGTATACTTTACGCCAATTACTAAAAAGGAGGCTTTTACTTAGGGGCTTTCTCTAGTTTCTTATAAGTTTCTCAATGTGCTTTAGTCTAAATACTTGCAAATTGATTTATTAGCTATTACCTTTACTACATAAATCGGGATTTAGTTACCTTGAAGAGTTTGTAGTCATATCACACAATAATTTGAAAGGCCTTTAGAGTAGTATTTTTTTCTTGAAAACTATACTAGAGGGATTACACAAAGCAAGTTAAATTACGTAATGATAGGGCCTTTCCTTATATATACGAGTAAGTTATACTTGAGTTTTAATGATATGGATTAGTTGGAGCGACGGGATCTCCATATAAGGAAAAAAACTTAGAAGTCTAAATTAAAAAACTAGAAAGGGTGCACGTAGCTAACTCCTTTTTTAGACTTGCTTGGTCACCTAAAACTAAACTGAGCTGAGGATGACCCCTCTAAGGCGTTTTCTTATAGTGTAGCTCTACTTAATTAGAGCCTTTTTAAAAGGTTAACCAGCGCGGAGGATTTACCTTTAAAAGTGACTACTACTCGTTATCGGAATCGCTTAACTTAAATAGTTGTTATTTGCTCACTTCTAACTCTATAGAAAAAGTTACCCCACTTAGTGTAAAATTTGATAAAAGAGATCGATATACTTTAATTACATCCACCGATTTACGAGGGTTCAAAAGCCAAAAAGCTGCTTTTGTGTCTTAGTCTAGGGAGTTCTACTACTAAAAAATTACAGAATAATGAGTCTAGCTAGGAGCCTTAAAGTACTCACTCAATCAAAGGGGTTCAGCCCTATTCCCTGCGGAACCGTAAGAGTAGGACTTTCACAGCTATACGTCTCCTAGATTTTTCTTAAAGAAGAGAGCTGCCAACAAATCTTTGTTCAATTTTCAACTACGGTAACAGTAATAGCCCCTAATTTCACTAAGGAAGTGTTTTCCAATTCTTAAAAAAGTGGGATCCCTATACTATATATGGAAAAATGAATAAAAGGTTTACGCCCTTGACTTTGAAAAAACTAAACGTATATAATAGTACTTTTAGAGACCCAGAAATTTCATTACTAGTTTATAGGGTCTTATAGGAAATGGTAACTCCTAGATAGAGTAAATGGGTTGCTAGAGTTAATGAGTTTTAGAATCATATATTATTGAATTAAGGCTCAAATGAGACTTGTCCCTCACACATGACGAATCGTTGGTTTACGTCCTTGGTTTATGCATCTCATCTTTGGTTTTTTTCTCTTTCTTTATCTTATTTTTCTTATTATTTGTATTTCTTTCCTATTATTTGTTTGTTATTCATTTCTTAAGTTTGTTTTTTTCATATGAAACCTGAGTTCTTTAGACAGCTCAAAAGACTTAGCCACTCTTTTGTAGCCCTAAAGTCCAAATAGTCGAAGTAAGAATTCATGTCATTTCCTTTAGATGTTAAGAGCATATAGCATAAGTCAACTTGCCACTTGCTTATTCTACTCAACACTTCTACTCATGTGTGCAAGAGCCTACGTTCTGTTCTTATTTACTCTTACTATGCCCCTCACTTAGCTCCTATTCTATCCAAAGTGCCCGTTCTTCTTCATTTCCTTGCCTTGCCAAATTCTGAGTTACCTTTATTCTGATGTTCGCTTTATTCAACTTCTTATCTTGCTTGTTCTACTTGTGCCAGTTCTTACCTTGGTTCTATGCTTATGAGTCAACCCATGATTCGTGTTCGATGCCTTGTTTCTGAACCTTTTCCTTCATTCCATTTCCTTTCTTATCTTCCCTAGTTCGTGTACCTTGCTGTTCTGCCATTCCTATACAGTGTTTGCTAGCTAATTCTTGATGTGTGAACCCTTTGATTCTCTGTTTGGATTCAAAACAAGGTATGCCTGCCCTAGTCTTTTTCGTGTTTGCTTTTGTGTTTCATTAGATCTTCCTTTTTCAAAATCAGCTTTTTCTAAAATAACTTACATACAATACAAGTAATTAGTTACCTGATTCTTTGCTTTTATTGACAGATTCCGCTATTAGATCTTAGAGATTTTTTTTTTCTTGCGTGATTAGTTACTTGGTGTTTCTTTTCGAGTGGTGAAATCAGTCGGTAAAGTGAGAACAGGTATTGGTTCCAAGCGGAAGCGTGTTCACAAAACGTATCCAACAAGATCAAATATATTTCTTAATTCTATAGTGATTCAAATGAGTACTGTCTACTCCTATAAATTCTCATTTGTTGTTAAGAAACTAAAATGATTCAATACTGTAGGATTCCTAACTTCCGAAGTGGAAACTATCCTACTGGATAGAATTTTCCTCATTCTAACACAATACTTAGAGCTATTAACTGAGACAGACAGGGCTTGAACCTGCTGCTTAGTACTGGTGGCTTTACACTGTTTGTATCTAACAGGTAATGAGTCCTAATTAGGTTCTGAAAAAGTCTTTATCAGTGGATCTTGCTACTAGGATCCAAGGGAATTCAAAAAGAGTGAGTTTTCTTATAAAATTCTTAAGTTTAAGCTAGGTAATCGAGTTTTTCTAACCCTTACCCTGCAAGAGCCCAGGATGTACTCTATTTTTGTTAAGATAGAGTTTTTTTGTTTTAAAGCGTTTAAATAGAATCTTCTAATATTCATGTAGTTATCCTTAATAAAAAAGGATTCATTTTAATTATAGAGTTCCTGTTTCTATATCTCTTGCAATAGCTGTAACTAAAAACTTTTTGGAATAGGTTAGGAATAGAATAAGTAGACCTTGAAGTCTTAGAATTAAAAGACACTTGCTAGTCCACCAGTTGACCGAGAACTTAATAATGACCATATCGATCGAGTAAACCAAGAAAGATGAAAAGAGAAGCTAGTTCAACGGAAAGCCTTAGAAAGTCAAGGGTAGTCCGTGTTTTAGGAATCTTACTATCGTAATTCCAATGAAGATAGAGAAAGAAAGTCCCATGGTAACAATAAGGTGACTTGTGACTGTGAAGCTATAAGGTATCATACCTTGAAGATTACAAAAGAGTAGGAAGAGGAAGATGACAAAGATCATAGGGAAATTTTGTGTTTCACCTTTCCGGAGAGTCCTAGTTGTTCGTTTACTAGGTTACATATGAATTAGTAGATAAGTTCTAGTATAGATTGTGCTGCGTTTCTTACTAAGTAGCCTCCTCCCTTTTTTGTAATAATAGAGAGGAGAAGCAGGAACAAAAGAGAGTGTGAGTAGCATAAAGAAAGCTAAGTTCGTGAATGAGAGAAGGGGGTTTCCTAATTGGATGTTTATGAATGATCTGAGATTGCTCAAGGGGAGAGTGTTGTAAATGGATAGTGATTTGAAGAGTGAGGGATTCTTATTAGAGTGTAGTCATTGAGATGAGATGCTAAAAAAAACAATAAGAAACAAAACAAATAAGAACAATAACAAGATACAGAATAACACTAATAAGAAATAGAAAAAATAACAAGAAAACAAGTAACAAATAAAAGAACTAAGAAAAATAAACATATAAAAGTGGTCAGGTTCTTACAAGTAAGATAAAGACAATAAGACAGAAACAAAGAAAATAAGAGATAGAATAAGACAATAAGGAAAGAAAGCACGACTTGAACCTACGGTCATACATGTTCCAATTATTCCGTTTTCACTTGTCCATTTCTTGAGGGATTCCTGTTATCTTCTAAGCAGAATTCAAGTAAATAGGGCCTCTACCAAAGACCCAAATGCACTCACAACATAAATACAGAATGCATAGATAAAGGAAGGTTGATTTTAAGTTTATTCTATATAAGCTATTTCCTTGCGGCTTCTTCTACCTTTTCAAACCTGGATTAGAGAAGAAAACCAAGTTCAGTTCTACATATGTCCTTACCGCAATTCTTTAGCTGGACTTTCTCCTTTCCATTTTCGGTTTAACTCTTGCATTATTGAACTAGGGCATATCGTCCCTAGTAGGGTAAGAAAGATTCAGAGAATATATAAGCCCTTACACTACCCAAATATTTGAACTCACTCGGTATTACAAAACTTCTATTTCTTATATATATTTACTACCAAGATCCGAAAAAGCTCCTGCTATATTGAGGTCCAACTTATATATTAAGCAGTATTTTCACTAGTTTAACATAATCATGGAACATATCAGTGTAAGTAAATAAAAGTGTTTCCTTCGTTTCAGAGGTTAACTATAAAATCTCCGTAGAAAGAGTACTTTAGCACCTGTACTCATCTTTTGCTATAAATAAGACGACTTTTTGATATCTAAACTTGTATTAAGTCTGTCTCCAAGAAGAGCGTTGTTTGATACAAAATCAGATTGAACTCAGCTTTTTTATTTAAAATTCAAAGGTGGTAAGCAAAAAATGTCAATAGTTTTCTCTTTTTTATCTTTATAGGGTTTCCTTACTTTTTAGAATCAGCAGTTGTAGAACAGAAAAAATGCGTAATACCTCACTCCAAGAAATAGAATCTAATAGTAGGCACCGAGTAGTTCAAGCATACTAAAATATAACTAACTCGTATTAATAGCCCTAGTTGAAAACTCAAAAGTCTTTGTTCAAACTTCGTTAATGGCATATTTTTAGTCCTTATATTTATAATTTTTTTTTACATCTGACTCAAAAATTTAGAGTGTCAGTCTTTTATAAGTAAACCAGAAAATATATTTTTATGAACTCGTAAGGAAAGCTCGCGGGTAAGGGAACTCGAAAGGGTTTTTGAGGTCTACAATTAAAATCTCGATGGAATTCGTTATAAAAAAGTAAGAGAGAATATTTATAATTTTATAGGAATAGGGGTCTCCTTTATCTCAGGACAGTAAGATATTAAGATTTTTTTTAGAGTTGTCTTTATTATTTGGAATCCTTCTGATTCTATCCAGCAGATCTGAATAAATGACTAAAAAGCTAGTCTTATGGAGTAAGGTACATATAAAGGCTTTACTTGTCATAAACAAGATAGCTAGTATTCTGAATATGAAGGAGTTTTTCACGAATACGAGATCTTACCTATTCTTACCTATAAAGGGTTAATGCTTCCTAAAATTAAGAACATCAAACCTATAAAAAACATAAAGAGTACTCAAGTTTAGGGGTGTTGGACATGAGTTTTTTAGTTCATATTTGGTTACAAGAATCCGTTTAGCTAGAAACTTGAATATTCTAATTTAGCTATTCTTATTAGGAAATTCTGGGTGATAGGTTATACGGGTCCACTAAAGTTCAATTCTTAAGAAGGTAATTTACAAAAGATTTTGGTTCACTTTTTAAGCTTATTACAAATCTCTTTCGCTTTATAAATATCCGTAAATAAAGATATAATTTTTAAAGGTACAAAGATTTTACTCTCTTCAAACGTGTCGGCTACTCAAAATTAGGACTCTATAACTATTTTAAGAACACTTCAAAGCACGGGGTACTCGTTTACTGTACTCCTTTTCTCAGTGGATCCGCACTCAAGCATGCTCTCCTTATTTATTAATAACTAGATTGCCTTTTCTATTCTATGAGTTATTATTAAGATGATACATGATTCGAACCTCCATCCAGGGCTTTTGAAGTCCCTTGCTATAATCGATCCGAATAAGATACGAATACTGGACTTCAATACCCGAGTGTCTTTGGTATATACTGGATTTCAGATATCCCGATGTTAAGTACTTTCTTAGAATCGGAGATTTTTTATAAATTACATGAATAAACTGTTAGCATTTTTCTACAAGGAAGTAGTTTTAGAGTTCTTTCTGTTTTTGTTCTTATTACTTTTTTTATTAGTCAGTTTTTCCTAAGAACTGTTCAAGGGGTATTTCTAGTATTTCCAGTTTCAATAAAGTAATTCAAATTCTAACACCCGATGGAATACTGGGAAAAAGTTGGTAAAGAAGCAACTAAAGCTGGGTAACCTAGTTATGAAGTAAATCGTTAGTAAATTAGACTTGAATCTGTGTATAAAGTATTCCGTTGAGTAGGTGTGCTTGTAATAAATTACTGAGTTCGTATGTAAAAAAGCCCGTCTAATAGCCTTAATATATGTTAACTGAACCTCATTCTCAAATGCAATCTAGATAAATTATCTATTCCATATCAAACCTTTACAAAAAGGGACCCCTTGCGTAGTATGTATATAAACTCCTTTATAATATGTAACTTCAGTATACTCAGTATTTGCGTCTATAAAAGGAATCTTGTAGCTTAAATCTACTTTCTTTTTATTTAACGAAAACTTTTTTCCTGTGTTTTTACTATTAGAACTGTAATGTTATTTCCGGACTAGGAAAGGTCCGCTTTTAAATGCTCCTATTGAGATAGAAATCTTGTCAAAAACTTGAATTGATTTTATGCGTGTCTGGAGCACTCCTTTAATTTGGTATAGTTGCTAACAACCTCCTCTATTCAAGTAATACAAGAGTTATGCTAATTGAATGTAATAGGAAAAATCCGTAATTCCTAGACTACTTATAACTTCCTACTTAGGAATAACAATAGTTGAGTACTCCCGGATTTGCAGTTAACCTTACCAGCTACCAGAAGCAACTCCGTAACTTTATGCTAATAGTTCTAGGGCTTTCTATAAAGCTACTAATTACTAGACTTTTACCTTTTTGAATAAACTTTGATTATAAAATCACTTAAGTAGAAAGCATTTTTTTCGGTTCTCAAATAAAAGTCTGAGGACTTCCTATTAGTTTGACTGACTAGATAGAACTTTTTAACAAGAGGTTCTTCTGCTCGTAAAGGACTTACTAAACTACTCTGATTTCTTTAAACCAAGGAACTCGCTTGGATAATTTGTGTTTCTCAAGAATTCCACCAAACAAAGCTTTCGGGGACTCTTTAAAAACTTACTAAGGCACTTCCTTCCGCGGCCGAAGGCTGTTGTATCGAGATGTGTGGAACGAATCACGGGGTATCCTGAAAATACGCTCTAGTTTATCCCAAGTGCCCTAGCCCTACCCAAGTGAATCCCTATTCTTATTTCGTTAACAATAGCCTACTAAATATTTTACAAACAAAATTTCCAAGTTTTCATGTAACAAGCCAAAGGAATGGAAAAGACTACCCGCAGCTCAAATAGAAAATCATAAGGAAGCAAGCCCTATTATATTCATTTTTTTTGTTTCCATTCATATTCCAACAAGGTTTGGGATAAGCTCTTCGCCGATTTGAAGAGTAAGAGAGAGTTCGGTAAATAAGAAGGAGGCTGGCCCCATTAGGTAACTGCTTTTTGAGGGTAATTCCTAGAAAAAACTTTTATAAAATTTTTGTACTGTTTAAATCGCGTAAATATTGAATGGGATACTACAGCTACCTTTAATACAATCATAAAAAACTAAAGAATTAAGGTGGGTCTACGCCTGCAAAAGAATGCTATCTTTTGGCTTTTCGTGACTCTTTCCAAGACACCGCTTGAGCTTTGACTCAAGGTATCGGTCTTCTCTTTTTTAATAATTAAATACTTGTATGTATAACCGGTTTACTACGAGGGGCAATCCATATAGGATTAAAGGGCTTTACAAGGCACACAAAGCTAAAACCGTGTACAACAAGGAATATTTTCTCTTTTTTTCCCGGGGATTCTAGAGAAACTGACTTCTTAAGAAAATTAGGATAGCAATAGCAGATTCCTAGCTTAGCCTTAAGTTTAGAAAGCTTCAAAATCAAAAAGAGCAGAGATCCTCTTTATTTTGAGTCGAAATCTCAACCGCATAATTCCACTTTTCTGTCGCTCAGGTAAGTACTTCTTCCACGCAGAGTTTCAAAAACCAAGAGATTCCGTACTAGGTTCAATACGACCCAAAGCATGTGCCTTAGAAGGAAAGGTGCTCGGACCCATTCAGTTTACTTTATACTCTTACATTTAAGTAAGAAATTCAGTATTATGAAAACTCGAGACATTGGCACTGGGTTTTATTGAGTTTGTGCCTCACTTTGGACAAAATGAGTACTTTTCACTTGCTTTACTTGAAAGTAAAAAAAAAAGAAGTTCAGTTAGGAAATCCACTAAAGAAAGAGGAGGTTCTAGTTTCTTATCCTTACCGTCCAGTTATAGCAAGTATAAGGAGTCTGCTTTTATCTATTTGATGTACCTTACCTCTTATCTACAAGGACAAAGACAAGGAAGAATAAGTAATTGAGTTTGTAATGAATAGGGAACTTAGTATTATAAGGCAAAAGGTTGTCTCTGGTCTTGCTTACTTCTTTGCACCTCTAGGCACCTCTAGAGTAAATTCAGTCTTCAAGCTAAAGCTTAAAGTAAGCAGTGGGTATTAAGATTAAGAGTACGAAGGTTACAGATCTTAAAGAAAAGTTTAGGTATAGCACTGTAGAAAAGGATTGAAACCTTAGAAAGTCTAGGTAAGTTAGTGTACCCGACTTTAGCAGAGCTGAACTGAATAAGGGATGCCTTGTTTTCTAATTTGTCAGTTTCCTAAATGGGTCATTCAAGATAAAAGGTATGGCAATGTCAGGAATTGGAATAGCTGAGATTATATAGTTTTTGTTTATAGTGTATGCTTTCCTTCTCAAAGTCTGGAGTATGGAACTCTTTCTTGCTTGATTCTTGATTTTCTTTCGAGTGGTAAAGCACTGGTTAGCTTGCGTTGAAGGATTGTTTATCTTGTTTTTCGTTAGAACCTCTTCTTTGCCTACCAAACTCGACCCTAAATTTCCTTATCTCGTTGTTAATTTACTAGCAGTCCGCTACGAACAAGTAAGTCCCGCCTTTCTCTACTAACTTCAAAAAGAAAAAACCTTGAGGATTCTTATTACCTAGCAATCATGGAAAACCCAAAGCCTCGAAAAAGTAAGATTAGTAAGCTGACAACAACCCGGATACCCAATTTGATTCAATTGGAACCCTTAGCATGTTAAGTAAAAACTCACAGATCGATCAAAAGAGAAAAATAAAGTAAAAAGGTAATAATAATCGGTAAAATGCAAACAAAAATGCTAAGTATATTCTGTCTGATATGAAAGGAAAGTAGTATGACTGGGAATAACCTACTCCTTTTTGAAAGATTCCGCTAATTGGTAAAATCTAGGAGATAAAAGAAAGGAGAAAACTGAGATCTTGGCTGTGGATCTAACGATAACAGGACTTGAACTCGAGAATTCTAGGTTATTTACAGATTTGATTTACCAAGCGTTTTAACATATCAACTCTAGAGGTTCGTGCTCGGTAGATACTTTGAATGTGCTTGAAGAGATAGATTACAAAATTCCGCATAGAAAGGTAGGAATTTCTTCTATATAAGCGATTTTCTTTTCTACCAATCTCAGTGAGAAAGGGTAGCTTGACTCGATTATGCTTAAACTTAAAAGAGGATATATTAGATCATTGCTATCTCAAACAAAAAAGAAATTTGTAGCGCCTTTTACTCGGATGAGATTCGAACCTGTGACCATTAGTTGACAAATTAATCGTCGAACTGAAAGAAAAACTGTCGTCAATGAGTTTCTCCCACATCGTTATAAAGGATTCTGGAGTAGAAGTGAAGCCCGTGGTTAGAATAACTCATAAAAGTTCTACGTTTAAACCCCTGATCATTTTAGGGTGTATCTCAACTTATAAAAATATGGAGGTCTTTAGGAGTGAAGTTAAAACTACAAAAAGTCAGATGCAATAGATATGTCCGAGAGAATAGTTCGCTTGGTGTATCAGAGTAATATAATAAATTTCTCAAGATCTTCTTTTTCTATAATTTATAATCAAAATATGTAAAGTTAACTAGGATTAACCACAGAAAATAGTTCCAAAGTCTAAGTCCACTGCTTGAATAAATATGTAATTCTTAACTTTTTAAAAGGATACATTCAGTTGTTTTTATTCGCAAAATACCTTACTTCAACAACTACGAGAATCATTATACCGAACAAGTAGTTTTCTTAATATTTATAGAGATCCCCTTTTTGACTTAGTACTAGAGTTTTTTTGGTAAATCCTCGGGTTATTGCCTGGTAGAATAAAGACATAGGGACACTCGCTCATAGTTAGTAAATTTTAATTAATTAAAAGTTATCTTAGCTTTGGTTTATAAAAACTATAAAATTATATTTATTTCTAGTGTAGTAAAGTTGAAGAAATAGGCCAGAATTTCTGGTGAATATACTCACTAAAATCTAGAATTCAAATATCTGGGGAGAATTTAGTATCGTATAAAAAAATACGGGTAGTAGCCTATTTGGAACTTCCCACTAACCTTTGCTAACGCTGAGTAAGGCATCAAGTCGGTATGATCAGTCAATCAATGATATTATATGCCTCGGCCTTTTTACTCGCTTTGATAGCGCCAAAAACAGTTTTTGACTAACTAGTCCAGTAATTCTAAAGTCTGAAAGACTCTTTAACTGAGTCTTACTGTCTATGATACTTTGTGTAATATTGACTCCTATTTCTCGAGTTCTAACAAATGGGACTTATTATAAAGAACCTTACCTAGTATCCTGTGCTTTTTCCAATTAAAAAAGGACGAAGTTTAGAAATTTACCTATGCGACGGGTTTTTACTCCTTCTCAAGGCGAAAGCTAGTGAAGTTGTTGAGTAGGATTTGTTTTAGTCTTTTCCGGTATTTGTACAAGCATTTAGCAATAGGTACTCCACTAGGTATTAAGTCAGTAGAATTCCCTATTATGAAATTGTCTTTGACTTTTAATTGATAAAAGTTAACAAAAAATGTAGGAGGAGCCCTCGTAACCTTGGAGTTTTTCAGGGCTCGGTAAGAGCAACTCTCAGATAAGTTTTTTGGTTTCCTATTTCTGCAGATAAAGGGTTTGCGTTATAGGAGTTCTAGTTATTATAAGGCTAGGTTTACAAAGCTAGTAGTTTTTAAGTAGTGTCTACATCAGTATAGGAATCCAGTATTCGCGGCACTTTATTTTGAGTGACTGCTTAATTCTTCCTTTTTCTCTCTTTTTTATCATTGTAGATTCGGGTGTTAGGAATATCCCGTAGCTTTGCCAGGGTTCTTATAAGGAGGGGTTGGGTTATCCTCGAGATTTGTAAAGCACAAAATAGCAAGACTCCGCAGTTTGAGAGTACTCTTGAGACAAGCTTGCTTGCTAGGTTACTTCCCTTTTTTAATATTATACTATTGACAGAGTTACTAAAATATCCGTGTTAAAAAGCTTCTACAAAAAGACTCCTCTGATTGAGACCTCTATGTAAAAATTTCATGGTAAAAAGCATCTAAAACGGAACTCTCGTCCGAAACCCTTGTTAGAAAAAAAAATAATATTTAAATTTCCCGACATTTCTGTCCTTTTGAAACTGAAACTTTCCTTACTTTGCCTGTTCATAAACATTAAAAAGGTCTGTAACAATACCGAAATCCTCGACTCAGAGACCTTTTAACGCTTATCCCTTTCTTGAAGGTTAATCCTGAATTTACAAACATTAGATTCAAGAGTTTCTAGGCTCTAAGGAAAACTTCTTCCCTATCAAAAGGATTCAGGTATACGAGATGCTATCCGTGATCTCAATTATATATAGCGAAAGTATTAATACTTGAAAAGCCCCCTCTCTATTCAAGTCAAAGTAAAAAGGTGTATTTTTTTTATAATACTAATTCCATTGGTGATAAAAGGGGAATGTACAAAGAATTCTTAAGTAAAGCAAAGGAGTTACTCTTGTATTCTAATAGTTTAGATAGAAATAACCTGGACTTTATAAATTTACTTATTAAATATATAATGTTTTCGGTAACTTAATTTAAGTTGGTAAGGGCAAAGGTTCAAGTATGCAATCAACGCATATCGGGTTTTAGTATACAGCAATAGTTTAGTCAGAGGTGTCATAAAAGAAGCTGAGCTGGATTTGTAGGTTAAAATGAGACACAGGTACCCTAGGATTAACGCAACCTCAAACAAAACCTAGAAATATGAGTGGCCTCCTAAGTCATAGACACGGTTCTGAGGGTCGATTTCTTTTTTAAGAAACCTTTTTTGTATTATTAAGAGTCCTTGGGGGTGCTTCGTGTAAACAAGATAAAACTAGTATTGGGTTTACTATAAAGGACTAAAAATAGCACGGAATCCTCGGTCTACCCCCTTTAACGAAAAGCGTTTTAACGTACCTGCACTAGGAGACACTTATAAAATAAGAGAAGCCTCCTGTTTATCTCGAAATTCCTAGAATTACTGTAACCAAAGGACGGAGCACTCACTTTCTCAAAGAAATTCTTCTAGCTAACTATAATGAATACAAAACTTATATGGCCCATTCGGTGTGGGTTAAGTAAGATTCAAAGTTTATTTTCCTACTTCTAATAACTAAGGGGTATCTCGGGTACTGCGGTAACTCTGGGAATCTATTAGACTATAATTATACAATATGCAAAGAAGAGCTTTCTCTTCATTTACACTTACATATATCAAAAAGTACTAAGAGCTTATATTAGTCCTTAATTGAGCTACTTGAGAGCCTATTTTACTTAGAAATGACATCGTATTGATCTTGATCGAGCTAAATCCGTAACCACATTACTACGGAAGCGTGTTCAATTTAGATTTGTTTATTATAAGGTTTCCTTAGTGTTTATAGAGGGTCTAAAACAAGTTATACTCCGATCCGATATTTGATTCTTCGAGGGAATCCTTATAAAATTACACAAGAGTTACTAGATAAAAGAAGATTCTGGATTCTGTCTAAGTTTAGCTTTTGAATACAATTTTGTTTGAAGTCTTTTATATTTTTTATTTCTAATATTTCAATGTATACAAAAACCTGTACTTTAGCTTTAGAAATTATAATATGGGCACTACAAAAACAATATACTAAACACTAAAACTATTAGATACTAACCATCAAAACGCCCTCCGGGTTTGGTTTTTTGTTTCTGTACACACCGAAGCTTTCGGCTGAGAAAAGCTATACTCCATTGCAGTTTCAAGCGAGAGAGAAGAACCTATTGCTTTTATCCAAGGAACTTCTTAGTATGCTATAACCGATTACACACCCAGTATTTCTCCCATATAAAAGGTCAACTCTTACTAGACCAGTAGCCAACGTATAAGAACTGTCTCATTTCTAAAAAAGTTACTTTAACTACATTCTCATTAAACCAAGGCAGTAAGAGTAAGCTAATTTTAAAAAGAAAAATGAAGGAATACTTGTTTGAGCTAGCTGCCCCATACTTTCAAGAGTACCTTCCTCATAATTTCGAGTTTAACTGAAATCTCACTAAAAGAAAGTCGCAATATTCTCCTTTTCTTAACCCCCTTCTTAAGTAGAACAAACACACCTTAAATATCCTTTATAAGGGATAATATATACTCTAATTTGAGTAATACGAAAGGGAACTTATGAAATGTAGTACTCAAAAACTAATTACGGATATAGGAACATACCTCCTAAAAGGAGTCTGGTTTGCTTGCTTGATTAAACATTTAAGTAAGGAGATACTTTACATAGAAAGCCGGTAGGTTTGGGAAGGGTCGGCAATAGAACTCCAAAAATCACGTAAATAAAAATAAACTTAAGAAATCCCTTTAGATTTCTCCAGATCTAGGAGCTATTTCTTAATATAAAATGTTTACAGTAATTTAGAGAATTACCGGTGATAGAGCAAGACAATCTCATTTCAAATTTCATTAGGTTCATGTAGTAAAGTGTTATTCAAGTTAGGAGGGTTCGAATTCCTTTTTAGGGTTTTAGGTATTGGTTTGTCTTAGAATAACTGAGTTTACAGGCTATACTATATTAAGATTAAGAAAGAGGTTCTTGATACAGAATAACAAAGAAGGAGAGGTGCTAATATACAAAATTAGAAAAAAAAAAGAAGGCTTTGAACCACTATTGAAGTAAGAAAAATACATAAGAATGTTCCCTAAGAAATAAATTGAGTCTAGCTTGCAAGCCCTTTAGCTAATTAGAAACCTGTAAGGGTCCCTTACTTTTTGGTGTTCAAGATGCTAAAGAGCCTTCGAGTTATCGGTTATATAAACCATTCAAGCTATTCATTACCAAATAAAGAAAGAAAGAACACACTGGATCTTGTCAAGTCTTGTCAAGCTGGAGTTTAATATAGAACCTTTTTTCTTATTTAGCGATTTCGCTATAAACATAGTAAAATGAATGGATCCAGCCTGACCTAATCATTCTTTGTGTTTAGTCAAAATTGAGGTTTTTGTAGGGTTCTCTTAGTTCCAAAAGTCCTTCTTTAATCTTTTGCTCATACAATGTGGGAAGGCTATTTTTTGTATTATAAGGAATATGAGTAGCCGATACTTGGCATGATGGGAAAGAATAAGGATTTCCGTAACTTATATCACCCGCTGGAATCGGCATTCACCGGATAATTCATTCTGTATTGTAGAAAATACACCACGTATGAAGTTTATTTAATCTAATGACATGGATATTAACTAAAGTCTTTAAGGGCCTTGAACCAGCGGCCTTGATTATACCCTCTACGAGTTTTTTAAGTAATCTCTTTCAAATCAGGAAATAGTAATTACTGAGATTGTCCTTGAACTTAGTAGGATTTATTTTCTAAGTATAAAAGAAGAGTTCGCCCTTTAGTTTAGTAGGAAGTGGTAAAGGCAAGCTTGATAAATACGTTATTTACACACGGAGGGATTCTTGTTAAGTAAAGTTCCTAACTATTACCTTTAGTACACCCTTATTTACTTATACTACGCTCTAACCTTTTTCTAGTAAGTTAAGAAGCATTAGTTATGTAATTAAGGGTTTATAGGATACTCGGCAGTGCTTTTTATTATATTTGAAAAAGTCTTACCTAATCTTAAAAAAGAATTTATCAAATTAGTAAAAGAGTAAAGCTTTTAAGTTACATTTTAGACTAAGCAGAAAATATATGTTATAAAGTTCAAAGCCTTATTCTTCTATATTAATATGGATAGTTAGGTTTACACGAACAAAGCTAAAGCCCTTCCACTTCTAAAAGTTTTCTTGTTGTACTCCAAAATTGCTATTACTGAAACCTAAATTTAACTAGGATACCCTGTAAAATTTATCCCTTTGATAGAGCCCTCTTAGAAGCAGCTACTCTCCTTAAATTAGGCAAAGTTTACTTACAAAGCCCGATAACCTCTCTTCTTTTAGACAAGTCCATCCTATTAAACATTCCAGGCCATACTTGCAAGGTTGACCTTTTTCTCACCCCTTTTCCGGGAGCTCCTAATTCAGTAAGGAATTCCTGGATTATTAAACGAGAATCTTTTCTTATTTATTCACTGAGTGGGTGCGTGTTATAACCTTATTGCCTTATTGATAGTAGTAATTCCCTTCTGAACTTTAGATTAGAGATGGGCTCGTACTTCACTTTGTTACCCCCGGTTTACTTGGATTTAGCCCCTAGATTTCAAAAATTTCCCTTGCAGGAGTCTTCAGAGTTCTTTTGAGATACAACGGGAGTCCTTCAAGGGAAGTATTTAAAGGATTTGCTTTTCTATTTTTTTGTTTACCTAAACCGGTTTTTGTACTTAGGGGAGGCTTATCTCATCTAAGAATTATGCCAAAGGCAACCCATAAGTAAATAAAAGGAAATTTGGGTTATACTCAGAAGCCTATTTTCATAAAGGGGGTAAAGCATATAAGTCATTTTTCAGGAGCTCTCCAGCTAGTAATGCAGTATCGCGCAAGGAATCTGAAAAAAAAAATATGCTATATAATATATAAATAGGCAAATGTTCTTTCTCATTCCAGTATTTATTTAGCGATTCCGAAATTGAAGGAGCTGCCTACTTTGCAGGTCCGGAAACCCTAATGTTGTTTTTTATATTCCAAAAGAAAAGTACGTTACTAAACTATAACATAATAAATAAGAAGTTACTTCTTTGTCTGGGAGATCCCTTCAAAATTTCCTATCAGGTGTAGGAGCTACCAAAGAGTATAATACCCGATTTACTATAACTAAAAAATGAAGGGACTCTCTTAAAAGAAAAACGAGGCCTTGAAGTGAAGACTTAACGCATATCCAGGTATATCTCTTTTGTTTTTGTAAAGGTTGTGCAGTAGAATAAAAATTGCAATATTAAAAGTAAACTAACTCGATTACTGTTTTCGTATAAAAATGAATTGTAAGGCCTTCTTATATCCGGTGTTAGTCTTTATTTTTATATGAATATCTTTTAAGAATAAAATAGACTCCAGGGGTTTTGTTTACTGGGAATAAATTCGTATTCATAATTAGGAGTAACCGGTGCCCTTGTTTTCTAATTAATTAAAAACCTCCGCATAAAACCAAGCTTTATCCTTTAAGGAGTTTTTTGTACCACTAAGAAATACGGAAAGGGTGTAATATGATAAGTTGCCTTTGATAATGAGAGTCAAATAAAATATGAAGGCTTTTTACTGCTGTTCATTTAGAGTTTCATAAAAGACTTGTCTTACATCATTATTACAACTAAAAAATTCTTTGCACCTTTCATTTAGATAGAAATGAACATATTTTCTCTTGAGATAAATAAATGTCTCGATCTACTTCATATTCGTTTTGGCAGGTTTTTTCATTATGTGCTAGACTTGAACCTACAACCGTTTAGTTAACAAAAGGGCGACCTAACCATTGACTCACTTATAGTTAATAGAAAAAGCGCCTCTTTTATGCTATAAACTAACTATGCTAACACTTATTTTGGATTCTAGCAAGGCTTTTAGAAAATACGCGGAAAAAGGATTGCCTAGTTTCTGGAGGAAATAATGAACAGTACAAAAATGACGTAAGGGTTCCCCTTCGAGTTGTTTAAACAAATAAAGGATCTACAAGAGTTGGGCATAAGACCTCTTTTTTGTACAGCTGTTTCTATTAAGGGCGTGCCTTTTATACCCCACGGAAGGAGTTTAAGCTAGTAGACCGATTTGAATAGTAAGCCTTATTTTATTTACTAAAGTAGATTTCATTTCAAATTTCTTAGGGAATTCTCAGTCACTGGGAGACAACATATCAGATATATCGGATTAGCTTTTTCAAAAAGTAGTGTCTACTGGATTGCCTTGCAACCAAGCTGCAAAGATATATACTGGAGCTTTTTCAAGGAATCCAAGTGAATATAGTCTCAAACAAATAAGTAGTAAAATGACACTAAATGAATATTAAGGTAATACATTCCTAGAAAAGAACGAAAGAAGTAAAGTGTAAGTGAAGACATTATTAGTATCATATAATCCAGTATATAGGCGCGCTTCCTATCTGTTTGCACTCTAAAAAGGGGCCTTCTCATAGTTGTTATAAGTCCTAGTAGCCTGCTTAGTCGGATTTCCAAGAATGCACTTAGTATTACCTAAAGGGTTTACACTCTACTTGACTGTTTCATTTTCCCCGGTTCTAGCTAGTAGTATAGAAATTTCGTTATAGTAGGATTCTAAATAAATATTAGTAGCATAAAAATACATAAAGAACTTCCAATACCTAAAAAGTCTATCAAAGTCACACCTACACGTACTTGCGTAGGCCTCGCGGCTAAACCACTGCTTCCCCTGAGAGACTTACTGAAATAAACAGTTTTGGCAAGGCCGTAGAATAGGTTTTTCCTTAAAGTTTAGTTACTATCAATTAAGGGGTCGGTAATCTTATTTTGCGCAGGGACCCCTTAAAGAGCTAGAACTTCTATTAAGAAAAAGCTCTTATATTATATTTAATATTGATATCGAAACCCACTTGCTATACTTATACTATTCTCTTCCGAACAAGGCCTCAACTAAGACTTTTCAAGCTAACGCATTGCACAAGTTAGTTTAGTAAAATTCAAAAACATATAATAAACTAGTAGGAAAACTACAAATCTTGGCTATGGCTATAATAAACGACTTGAAACCCATGGCCGTACCCCTGAGTACCCTGTTTTAACAAATTGCTTCAGTTGTCGGATGTAGTAAATTAGCGGAGGCTACCAACACTCTGTTTCACTCACTCACTATTCCAGTTCCAAGAAAGAACATATAAAAGTCAAGTTCGATTCAGAATTCTTTATCTAAGTAATTCTACAAACGCTGTCCACACACAAAAATTATACTGCAGTTTTAGACATTTACGAAAGGTATTAAATAAGAATTCTGGAATACCTAGATATTATGTAAAGCTGTTGCAAAAGCCCGGGAAGTTTCCATATGTCATAATTAATTAAAGCTGCCATAAACATGTAAAGATAATATTCTTTAGGAAGCGAGGCATAACCCAATGCATTTCCATTTTGACTCTGCAAAAAGGTTTAAACTTCCTTCATTTTATAGTAGTACAAGATATATAAGAGATAGATTTAGGACTTACTGCATACGTTACCTCTAGTAGCAACCAAAATTCAGGTATCCTCTTTAGGAACTCGTTTTATAATTTACCGTAATAAAAGATTCCTTTTTTTAGAGAGGCCTCGTCCTCTGGCTTTAGAAAATTTGTTAAGTATTTTATTTGGGAGCTTTAAGTGAAATCCTGCTTATTTTATATTCTTCCAAAGGTTTTGAGTTCAACCAAATTAGGTTTGCGTGGAGTACCGACTGTAGTATCTAAGTCTATTCCCAGTTATTTAGTTTTTATTGGAGTTCTCTTAATAGTTATGAAATGTCTAGACAATCAAGGAAGAATTTGAACTTTAGTTTTATGAGTTACAAATTATAAGCTTATAAACCTTGAATATTGAAAAGGGTAGTCTCTATAAAGATAAAGAATGTGACAAAGAAAGGAGTGCAAGACAGAGCGATTTAGTTAAAGAACAGGACGTTTTAGCTTTGTTTTCATTCATAGGAAAAGAATTAAGTAAGTTTTAGAAGTGAAGCATTTCCTTAGATTTATCAAGCAGTGTTGTTTGGGCGTACCTCTATCCTATTTTTAAATACCCATAATTCAAATTCTGATTTTTAGGTATTACATAAAATAAAAAGGATCGTAATCTGACTAAAGTGACCCCAAAACTCAGGATTACTGCCATACCAAATTAGGACCCCTTTAATTGGCAAAGTGAAAATGAAATCAATTTCTCCTTACTGTTCAAAACTATAGTGTCTTACAAGAGTTCAAAAGGGACTTACATATATCTCAAACCTTCAGAAGTTCTGATAATAAGGCAGAATTTCCAAGATTTTTGTTTGGTCCATCTGATATAGCCACCGCTCTTCAATAGTTTGCGCTTTCTAAAAGCAGGGGTTATAAAAGGAACTCTACTATGAGGTGTACCCAAACTTTCAATATGAGCATGATTAGATATAAACTTGGACCTTATTTGATTGAATTCAGATGCTTTTAACATTTCTAAAAAGTATTTTAAATAAGATAAACCTATACCTTAAATCTAGTTACTCGCTACCTAAGCGGAATGCTGCATTTTCAATACTAGATATAACTGTATAGAGCACTCCTTTAGAATTTTCTTCTGGATATTGTGAAGTATAGGAAGTACTACTTCCCTTCTCAAACCCTATTCTTTTACATGACTTTGACAGAATTTCTTGCCAAGGGTCTTTTGGATGACTGGTATCAATAGAAGCTTTTTGATCGAGTAAAGGATATATACGCGAACCTTGTGCGTGCTTACCTGCACAAGAAAGGGTGGGGTTAATACATAAAAATACGGGTTGTTTTTGCTAAGGTAAAGCACAGGCATATAGTTTATAAAAATACTTGTTTATAAACAATAATGGATTCTTCTTAAGGTCTGTAAATATATATTATAAGGAAGTAACCCGTATAACAAAAAAAACAAAAAGACCAGACTCAAACTTGTAAATAAGTAAGCTTCTCTCGTTAGTTTGTACGGTAGTCCGATTTACGAAAAGCAACTCTTGAGGTATTGGAGGTTGGTCGCTATAAAGTTCAGTAATACAAATATAAGGGATTGGTTAAGCATACAGGATTTATTCGCTTCGAACCTACGCATGTACTAACAAAGAAGACCCGCCTAGTTTCATTCCTAAAAACCAAACCTAAAAGAATAGAGGATCTTTTTACTTTTCTATGGTTTCTAATACCCATTTCTTACTTGTATTCTTTTAATGTCTAGTCTTGAATCTTAGTTATAAAAAGTGAATTTTATAGTCCAGTTGGTTCCAAAGTTCTTTTTAGTGCCTTGCTTTTTGGATCAGAAAGGAGAAGTGAAGCCCCGTTTATTAATCATATCGAAAGATAAAGTACGTGAAATCCACTGGAGGAGTCTAAAATACCTGTGAGACATGGATTTATTATTAGGAACCCGTCTTTCTGAGTTCGGAGAACATAATATCTTTTCTCGTATTGTGTCTATCTTTTTGAAAGTGTCTGTATGATAAGCAGGGCAAGCTCGATTAGCTCAAAGTCTTTCAGAAGCGGATATCTTTAGATTATTCACAGTGATGCTCATTGTAGTTACATTCGTAAGTACTTTGGGCATCTATTCAAGTTCATATAGGTCAGAGAAAAGATCCCTAGTTCATATTTTATACCCGGAGCTGTCCTTGTTTCTTTATACTTAAGCCTAGCTATTTGTTACTTTACTTGTTTTACTTTCTAAAAAAAGGGTTCCTTTCTCTCTTGGCAACACTCAGTTAATGTAACCGACTCTTATTTATGTGTATTCTACTCTTTATAGGTATGCCGTCACCTAGAATATACGATCCTTGCTTGTGGTATCTCGAAAACTAAGCTACCAATCCTTTTTCAATCAAGGGAAGTATAACGCTTTATATGCATTATTCAGATCAAACCCTCTTATACTACTCAAAAATTCAGGTATTTTCTCCGGACTAAACTGATTAAAGAGTAATTACCTATAACTTTTTTCTACAACTTCGGGAAAACCGATACTAGGATATTGTTCATTTCCTTTAGCAAACTCGCAGGACTATCCTCGGCGTAAGTATTATATCACTTAGATAAACTTATTAAACCCTTTAAAAGAGAAACCGGAAATCAAAGATTTAGATGCTCGGCCCTACTTTCTCTACTTACTACAAAAAAAGAGTTATCACTAAATATTAATGTACTTGAAACCCTCCCTTTTTCACGGGTTTGTATCGACTATTGATGAAGTAATAAGAGAAAAGTCTCTATAAACTCTAAAAAGGTCATACAGCTTCCAGTTTTCAATCCATATCTATATACTAGATCTAACTCTAAACAAACCCTGTAGAATATAACGTTGTTATAAAATTCTGTAGTAGAAAACGTAAAGCCGAATCTTCTCTTGTTAGTAATCTGTAGTATAAAGTATAAATTAGATTTTGTTGTATCCGGATTTTGTTGTATCCGGAATAGAGATAGCAAGGTCGGGCAGAGGAGTAAATCCAAAAAGCAGCTAGAAAAAATTGTCAGTTTTGAGCAAACAGTAAAGGATATTTGAGACTCTAGTATTCACCTAGTCGAAGAACCTTTTATTTCCTAGTTATGAGATTAATAATTACTGTCTCTTTCAATTTAGTAAAAGTACCCGAAATTAGCGAGCAACTATCCAGTTTAAGACCCCAATTCATATGTTAAAGCGCTGATAGAAGAAGCAAGGGTGTGTAGGTTCAAATCGTCTATGAAAGCTAGACTAAAAAGCTTACGTACAACAAGTTTTAGAAGTTCATATAGCCTTTTCATTAAAGCACTCATAAGTTATATGCATAAAACTATCCTCTTTTTTTTTATGGAAATATATATATTCCTAGATTCTGAAGAGTGTAATGAAATCCTTTAGGTCAGCCTAAGATAAGAAATTATGCCAGTTGTCTAATACATAAACTTCCAGGAGATATACACAAACCAAGAACTTAAGATCACGGAATATTGAAATGGATCCCTCAAAAAGGACTCGTTGCTAGCTAAGTTAAAGTTCCCGATCAATTAACGCTAATAATAAAAGCACAGGAGAATTCAGTGTCTGGAATCTGTTCTAATGTCATACGCTCTAACCACCTTCCTTTACCTTATCGAAAGTTTATCCCCTTGCCATGAGTTAGTAAATGTAAAAAACGGACGAAAGTACGATTCGCCGCCGGACCTAGTCTAAGTTTTTGAAATTGAAAGCAAATAGGTATGCGAGTGTCCGGTATCTATCTAGTGATTTTTTTTTGAATTGGAATTCCTTTATCTCGGTGCTCTAGAATGAATTCCTTCCTTAAAGTTTTGTGCAAGATGAAAGTGAAACTTTTAGATGAGAAAAACTACGGAGGTATGCCATTAGAGGAGCGTATAGTTAAGTATTTAAATGAGTATTAGATGTAGTTTAAGGGTCTCAAGGGCATCCTTTTTGCGGATAGGTATAACTAACTTCTTTAAATTAGCATTACCGAGATGTATTTACTTCTTTTACCGAAAATGATATAGGAACTCCTTTAGAAGGTCCAAAAGAAAACTTTCTGTATTGAGAATCCTGTTGTAAAAAGTATACTAATATTAGGGAGCACCCACTGATGAGAGGCAATTAGATTCAACAACAAGTTTTCGTCAGAGCCTGGCTAGAGATGAATATTCTTTTTGATGCTAAATGGATTTGCAAGGCTTTCGTTTTTTATACGTTTTCTAGAAGAAGGTTAGGTGGGCTAAGGGCGCTCTTTTCTTTTTAACTTAATATAGTACTTAATTAAATAATATGTGTAACTAGGAAAATATAACGAGCTTGAGTCGTATAGTTCAAGGTTCTCCTATATTCTATACCGACGGCTGTCAAGGGTCTTTGTTTACTAAAAGAAAAAAGAGTATCTGAATTTGAGGACTGCCTAAAAGTTTAGTTACAAGGATAGTAAAAAATTCAGCACTCTCAGACTTAGCTTTCACCCTTTTACTTAGGAGGTCTTGTCTCTGTCCTTTTTTTATATCCGAATTCCATCCATCTTTGCTATTTACCAAAAAAACTAAAGCAGCTTTTTTCAAGACCTTGTGGGAGCTGCCATATTAAGTAAGCTTTCAAAGCACGTAAACTCTCTCTTAATTGATCTAAGGATTTCCAGTGCTATCCATTATTTATCATAAACCCTCGAGCTCTTGTAGACCCTTATCTATCTCTGACCGAGATTTTTATTCTCAAATTATACGGCTTTGTTACTCAAAAAAGTCAATCCTATATTTTTATAAGTAAAGGTTTCCTTCTTAAACTTTCCCTTCTTAACTATAAATTTTGAAGGGGTCCTCACTCAAACTTGTACTACTTAAATGAAGAAAAGATAGCGAAGAAACACCTACCCACGAGCCCGCCTAAAGAAATTCCTTAACTTATCTGTCCTCTTAATTCCTAAGTCTTAATTCCTAAGTCTTAAGCCCAGAATCACCTAGAATTTGTTCGGCTAGCTGACTTTGAAAGAGGTCTCTTGGCTTACTCCACATCTAGTACTTGGAAATCTAAACTCTATTTCTATCTCCTCTGTATACTAACGGTTTCCACATATCCCTTAGAAAAAGTTCCTTGTACTAAAGCGCAAGATATAAAAAAACTCACTGGCAAGATAGCAAGAAACAAGCTACGTATTCCCAGATTATTGTGTTTATTAACAGGCTCCTTACCTTAAAAGTAAAGATTCAAAATTACTGGTAATTTGAAGGATACTAAAATCCCTGAAGTGCTAAAAACGAGAATTTCCTGTGTACAGAATAAGGGGATAAAGTGCTTAAATGGATCTTTTTCCAACATTACGCGTAGGGGAGACAGATAATAAATAAGTGGGACTCCTGCTTACTTGCCAAATGTGATATAGATACTAAAGTGGGGTTCGAAAAACGGATTGCTTAATACTAGACTAGAAGTCAAGTCTTCAAAGTAAATTTTTAGGACTTAAATGTTTTAGGAAAGCTTTTCCTGATACAAAAAAGATGCTAAATACCAGGCTTTCAGTCTAGGTCGGGCACAGGATATCCAAGTCCTACAGTTTAGGGAAACTGAAAATAAAGATTAGATAATTATTTGACAAAAAAGTACTAAATAAAGTAAAGAATATTATAATGAATTTGTCTCAAAACGAGAGTAAGTAGAAATCTTGTCCTAAAAGGCTTAGCTCTGGACTTCTTTTGGTTATATCTAATTTACGAGTAGACAATGCGTTGAATGGGGCTTTTCCAGACAGAACTAAATGAAACTCCTCGTACCTAACTGGTGTAAACTAAATTCTAGGATCTAACTATTAGGTATTCCTTCAATAGATATATACTGCTAAATCAATCTTTCTTCTCAAAGCGCACTCATCAAACTATCAGTCGTAATAATTTGAGGTGTATCCCTAAAAAGCGGGGGAGTTCCTGTAGTTAGTACCCTCCATTGTATTTTCCCTGGTACTTAAAGAGTAATCCATAAACAGAGTGTTTCCCTTTTCCAGGCGTCCTCGCCCTCTTTTATACAACGGGAACTTTTGGGAATAAGGAGAATACACAGAAAAGGGCCTCTTTACAAAGCTGCTTATGCACCACTTTACTTGACTAAACTCCTGCTTTTATAACCAACCTGGAACAAGTCTTAACTATTAAGGAATTTGAGAGATTACTATTTATCTTATTTACTAATTCCCTAAAGCACCCTTCTTTGTCTTTGAATACCGGGTAAATCAAATTCCAGATTGAGGACCTCATAGACTTTTGTGTCTTACTAAAGAGCTTCATGTCTTAAAGCAGAAAAGCTCCTTAAACTATAGTAAATAGCTTCTCTAAGGCAAAAAGCATATACTCTGACAACACTTTACCCAGTAGAATAGTAGGGCAGAATTCAGTACTACAAACTTCTAAAATGCTTAGTTGGCAGCCCCCTTTTCTGATTAAATATAATAAGTAAAATGAATAGAGTAGCTTACCTTAGATAGATTTCTAAAGATTCAATATTAGGTTCAAATATCTAAAGAAGACATGCCAGTTACAGGCCCGGAAGTCGGCGTATATAGATATAGGATCTAAAATAAATTTTATGCTTCTTGTATTAATTCTATAGACAGGAAATCCTTTCAACGGGATGCTTTTTACCGCTAACTTATTGTACTTATTTCTATTTCTCAGGAGCCCCCACGGGGTTTTTGAACTCGACCCACATCCCGACTATCAGGAATCAGTGTTGTAGTTAAAGGCTTGTGTAAGGTGTAAGGCTCCTACTACACAGGGTGCCCCCGAGCAAATACAGTTATGTACGGAGACCTATTAAGTAATATCCTACTAACCTAATTTCATTGAAATCCTTTGCAGCATACGTAGATGAGCTAATTTACTTAAGTAATCCTCTAAAGAAGGTAGGGATACAAAAAGACTCTACCTGAATAATTACACAATGAGATACTCCACCCCCGTGTACTAGCTTAGAGGCAGCATACTGAAGACTGTCTAACTAAGAAAATATGTAGAGGAACTTTTATTGCCTTTGGTATCCTACCTAGAGCTCTATATTAGTAGCCATTCATTACATTACTAAACACTGAAAGCTAATGCGTCTCCTTGACTAATACCCGGTTAACCAAATTATGAGTTACTTTTTGGTTCCCCTATCCCTTCATAT